>PIJE02000701.1:147232-246698 GCA_002895965.2 Coryphaenoides rupestris | reverse complement strand
CTGTACATCTGAATAATAACGCATTAAATGGTCGGAAAATGTTTTTGGGTCTTAAATGTTATTCTGCCATCTTGTCTCTGAAAAGCTGAAGTCAGAGGCCAGAGGTTGTGTGAGCAAATGCCCAAAATAAGCTCTCACCAAGAGAGTACTGATATCCCGGACTTGTTTATTATTATTAGTCTTACTCTTATTCTTTTCCTACTACACTCTACTACAATTTTGTTCGTTTCACAAAAAAACGTCATACACAGATTGAAACTGTAGTTTCAATTCCCCCTCTTTAAGTGTCTATAGCGTTTCGCAAGCGTCGTGCTTGACACTGTGGCCAGTCAGTCACCCAGCTTCTTACTGGAAGGAAGGAGCCTGCTTTTGACAGGTTGTCAGTTGCCCTCTCACACCCTCCCGGTCCCCCCACCTCACCCGACACGTCCACAATCCCCCGGGGCGTCGGGCATAACCCCCCCGGAGCCCGGTCATGTGTGCCCGTCAGCCAATCAGCTCGTGCAAGAGAGGCAAAGCAAAATAAAAAAATAAAAAAAAGTGGGGGGGGGGGGGGGGGGGGGGAATGGGGTGGAAGGAGAGAGGGGAGGAGATGAGGGGTGGATGCCGGCGTTCTTCAAGACAATGGAACGGAAGTGCAGCGAGGGGGGGGGGTGGGTGGGATGACCCAGTGACATGACATCATATATATATATATATTTTTTTCATAGTTCTGCAGAAATTGCAGTGTCTGTCTGTACATGAATACATTTTTTGTGACATAAGCTTTACTGAGCTGTACAGGTGAGTTGCTGTTTGTCAAGTTGCATGTTATTTCAGGTTCCTCATCATAGCCTCCCTGACTCGTTTTTATTTATTTTTTTCCAGGTGGATTTCGCCAACCAGTTTGTGGGCGGCGGGCGGTCACCAGCTCCGGCCTGGTCCAGGAGGAGATCCGCTTCCTGATCAACCCGGAGCTCATAGTTTCCCGACTCTTCACGGAAGCCCTGGGCCCCGACGAGTGTCTGATCATCACAGGTCAGTCAGCCAGCCCGCCAGTCCGCCAGCCAGCCAGCCTATCGCAGAACACGGTGCACTGTGAGGTTCGATGAAGGCGGTGGTTCCACAACGTTTGCTGAGAAGTCTTGAGGTTTGTTTCGGAGGCTCTTTGCTAATCACGTGGAGATAAAAATGCACGCGTTCACCTGTTTGCGTCAGAGAGAAAGGCCTCTGGAGAGAGCACCTCTGGAGGCAACCCTGTGTTAAGAGTGCTGCTCTTACACAGGACCAAGCCCCCCCTCTTTTCACCAAAACCCTGAGAGCAGACTAAGAATGGCTCCTGCAATCACTCAATGTTTCACTGTACCTGTTCTCGTCAACACCACCCGCCGCCCCCCTTGATTGCCGAGGGCAGGAGTGCCCCATCATCAGTGGCTCCTGTTAGTGGAGGTCGGGCTGCCAATTGATTGCCCCCGCTGGGTCTCTTCCGTTGACCACCGTTTGCGTCCCACCGGTTTTCTGGTAAAGGGGCGGCTGGAACAACACGGCGGGAAAAGACCCCCTCGATGCGGATGGATGTAAGACAGTCAACGGGACCCCCATGGGGTTGATTCTCTGAAGTAGTTCCTTCAAACCACCTCCTCCTCCTCCTCCTCCCAAATCTTAGACCAGACGAGGACCAAGTTTTCAGAAAGTTCAGAAAGCGCTAGCTATCCTCTGGTTTCAGGAGTAAAAAACCCTCCGTGTTAAAACTAAAGATCCCTCTATACAAGTCAACCTTTAGTATTGTTGTTCCAAATGGATCTCCATCAAGTGGTCCTCTTAACTCAATGGCCTTGACTTTATAAAGATTGCTTTAAGCAGCTATCCTATTTGGTCAGTTTTAATAAAACTCAGGACGTTTCCTGCACTTACCAGTGGTCAGTTTGTAGGGAGCTGAGGGGACTCCCTTACAAACTCTTGCGCCCCAAACGCTCGACAATCGGCAAGTCTTGGTCCGCTTCTGGGTGAACTACTGATGGCTTTGTTATGGGTTAGAACGTAAGCAAGCCAATAACATGCATTTTGGGATAAAGGTGAATTCTTGCGCCATGTGGAGAAACGCATTGTTTTACTCAACGCTCATTCGGTGCTGTACCCGAACTATCCTTGTTTGGCCGGGAACACCAAACCATAACACTCATGCTGCAAAAGATGGCAATGCGCTTCTGTTGAGGAAGTGATTTAAAGGTTTTTCTCATAGAGATGAACGACCTGTTCGACAGTGTGCCATTGCTCTACAAAGTGTTGTTTGTTTCACCCACACACACGAAAAAAAAAACCCAGAGACCCAAGTGATGAATGCGACGAAGTAGCGTCTTGTGGCCTGAATCGGACCCATAACTCGAAACGAAATGAAATGAAAACGCCCGAGCACTGAGTACCAATCCAATGCTCCATGAGAGGTCCCACTAAGCCGGCGTTAGCGTGGTGGGTCACGGCTGAATGCATTTTAATAGCTGACATGAATGGAAAGTCTTTATGCAAGGCGACAGATATATCCCTCCACGAGGAGAGGCCTCGCCCAAGGCAAGGGGCGTGTGGTGACACTTTATAATACGCTGACTTGTCAGTAAGCCAGAAAAACAATAACCGGTCCACTCATAAGTTGTTGTTTTTGCTGCAATCATATTTGTGCAAAAACGGAAGAAAAGCTATGCCTAAGTTATTACGCGTGTGAAATTGCACCGAAACGTGCCTTCCGGACGCACCGCTCTCATGTTGTGTACAGCCAATTTGCATCATTCATTGTGAATAATAACAGAAATCTATTGGGACCGTTTTGAACGGTATCTTCTGAATAGAACGAGTACAGATCCCCCAGCAGAAGGAGCTGAGAGCCCTTTTAGCGGCTCCCAGTCAGCAGACACAGTGCGGAGTCAGGAGTCACCTTCAGTTTGGCCCCGCTCCCACCCCCTCCTCCGCTGGCGCCACTTAGCGTTATTGCATTGGCCCTCCGAATTAATTAGAGCGGGTGGACATGCCCAAGACCATCTCCTCTAATGGACTCTCCCATTCCATCATCTTTATTAAACCTTGCCGCCTATTTCGTTCTGGGGTTTTTTTTCCATCCGTTTCTGTTATTTTACAAGTGCAAACCTTAGTCACGCTCGCCGTGCGCAGCGGTAAATCATATCCGTCGTCTCTTGCGCTTGCTAGCCGCTGGGCTCTGGCATACAGACGATAGCCCCCCCCCCTCCCTAATGGATTCCAACGCTCCGGCATTGAAATGCGCGGGAGTGGCCAGAGCCCTAATTCAATTCCCTGTGATTGCTGCGTCTTTTGGGAGGCCGTGGGGAGCGGTTAGCAGTATAAATAGGATCAAGAGGAGGCCAGAGGACTCGGAGATGGAGATCTTGAGCCGGGAAATCGGAAGCAGACATGCCAGCGCAGAGAGGACCTCCTCAGAACCATGTTGATTCAAGATGTTGAGTTGCGGTCCTGGTTGTCTGAATTAATGGCCGAATCACTGCAAAAACACAGTGCTGCAATTGACCCGATTGTATGTCTGTCCTCTTGCTAATGTCCCCAAATCAAACTGGTAACCAAGGGACAATGATGTTCTGGTGCTCAGTGATGGGTTTTTAGTGACTGCAGAGAGGCTGTAGACTTCAATTGGTAGTCACAGCCCTCCTGTTCTTCTGTTGTTTTCGTCATCAGAACTTCCCAGCTTCACTGTACAATGATTCTGCTCTGCTTATTAAGGTGGATCCTACGTTTTTTTAACACATGGGGGCGGCTGTTTTGTCGTTACCATTCAGAACCGAGCGTTTTGCCGCATGCGCCTCGCATCCGTCAAGGTTTTGTCCCTGAACCCCGATGCTCCTCCTGTACATCCTGCCACATGGTAGCGAGAGGATCAGTCTGTAGCTGGACCAGTGAGGTGGATCCCAGGTAACCCTCAGCCCAGTATCACAGCCCCCACCCACCACCCTCCGCCACCCACCAGCCCACCCCAGCCCCCCAACGGCCATCCCTATACCTCTGGGTGCACTGCAGAGCCGCGCAGTCGAGACCGGGACAGCTGCCTTGCCAGCCGCTTGTGTGTGTGTGTGTGTGTGTGTGTGTGTGCGTGTGCGTGTGCGCCAAGTGCCTAGACTCAGTACATTATCTAATTTGCGGCTAATTCCAGCCTTCGCTGGGCTTATTTTGTTGAGATTGCTCTCAGCTCGGGCACTTAAGAGGCGGTACTTAGCAGCGTCTCGCCCGCGCACCGTGATTGCATGGAGCTGTAAAAAGCAAAGAAAAAGAAAAGATAGTGGGGGGGATAAGGAAACTGCAGGGAGGTGATTATTAGCGTTCATCAAGTGCCGGGCGCTGTGCAGGTCCCCCTCCTTCACAGCGCTGCCTCTGACCAGGGGCCCCCCTGCTGCTAATCAGTTTGTTTATTCACATCCACGGCCCTCTTTAGAGGCCCCACCGCCAGCTAATGAGCCCTAATGAATGGGGGCGGGGCTGGGGGGAGGGGGGGTTGTGGGCAGAGGCTAATTCGTGGCCTCAGTTGACTGCATTGGAAATCTAGCGATTGGCCCTCCTCCTCCACCTCACCCGTTCTTCTGGACTAGTGCTAAGGATCTATCTGTCTATCTCCCCGGGAGGTCATACCTTGACCTTTCTCTTGTCGAAGCACAGAGGCTCTAGTCCTGTGTCATCATCACTTTGGACTAATTACTTCTAAACAAGAGTATATGTGTCCTTTTCAAATAAGCATTGCATATGTTTTGTGTGTTGTCATAAAATCCCAATGCTTCTACTGATCTACATGTTTTATATTGGGGTCTTTGAGCATTGCAAAATTTGTTTTTTAATTTTGTTAGTTTGATGGCATTTCTTTTTGTTTATTGGTTTGTTTCAAAGGGACCACAATGGAAATAAGACTTTTCTGTGTGTTTTATCCTTTTAATGATAATGTTTTTGCATGTGAGGCGTCTCCAGTGTGAGGGGCCAGTATGTATTTATTTCAAATATAGTAATTTACTGGAACGTTACCGCAGTGTTGCTCGCTCTACACTCAAAACAACCTGCGACCAACGATTAGCTTTGTGTTCGCTGACGGCGGTGGGATGTGTGGTTGTAGGTGCAGAGCAGTACAGCAACTACACCGGTTACTCCCAGAGCTACAAGTGGAGTGGCTGCCATAAGGACTCCCTTCTAAGGTACTCCCTCTAGATTTACTATGGATAGGTAGCACTTGTATAGGCACAATATAAGCACATTCGTTCACCATTAACTAACATTTGCATAATGAATAAGCATTAAGTAATGGTTAATTAACAGTTAACTAATGCTCATCATTTACTAATTGGGTTCATGGGTTGGGTTTACGAATGGTTCATGGTAACAAATAAGCTGATAATAAATAAGTATTGAAGTATTGACCATTACCCCCCCACCCCCTATGCATACGCAGAGACAACTGGCAGAGGAGATGCACGGAGATCGTGGCCATCGACGCGCTGCAGTTCCGGAGCTTCCTGGAGCAATTCCAGCCCGCCAAGGTCAACCGTGAACTCAACAAGGTCAGTCCCTCCCTTGTCCACATGTAGTAGTTGTTAAAAGTCTGAAGTCTCTCAACATGGGGCCACGTAAGCCCCCATTCAGCTGGGTAGGCGATTGAACACATCCAAGTTTAAAACATTTTCTTTCAATTCACCTTTGAATGTTTCCTTTCCTTACTGTTCTGAATTAAAACAAAAACGGCCTGCAATCGTTTTTTGGTTCGTCCAACTGCTTTTGTTTTCCTTATCAGTTGAACATAAGTACATATGGATCGTTTAATAAATGTTTTTTTAATGTTCTTTTTTTCAAATTGCGCCTTTTTATTGCTTATTTTTGTAATATATTTTGTATATACTTCTAGATTTTCTGGAGTGGATTTTTTGGTTTAATGTTCAATGTTCGATGTTGGGCACCAATTGCACAAAAGCACACTCCTTGTTTGAAAAAATGAAGGCAATAAAGCCTTAGTTTCTCATTCTGATTTTGATAAATGTGCTCCACTATGTGTCCCAGCGAAGCACTAAGGAAGTAGTCTGTGGTTTGCTTGTGGCTAATCATTTGTCTATCCAGGAGCTTTACCCTTCTACGTGTTATCCTCAATGTAACATCAAAACGACCCCCATCTTAATATCAGGGGACCCCCCACGTGGTGTCCCGTCACCATGGTTTGTGTGTGGGGGGGAGGGTACGGTGCAGTGCAGTGCTCAGCTGTAAGTGTAATCTGTAACTGTGTACTCATCAATATAAAGGTTATGGATTATTAATGACAGCGGAAGTGTGTGTGTGTGTGTGTGTGTGTGGCGGGGTAGTCTACCACCGTTCTTTGATGTCTAGTGCTTTGATCGTCCATAGTTGTATGCCAACACACACACACACACACACACACACACACACACACCACACACACACACACACACACACACACACACACACACACACACACGAAGTGCCCTCGCCACGGTTAAAACAACATGAATAATATGTGACATGTTGACACGCGCCATGAAGTCTGTGATGAATGATTGAGGCCTGTCTTGTGTGGACACCCAGTCCACAAATGTTTGTTCATTAATTAATTGATTAATTGATATGGAGTCGTTTCAAAGCGGTGATCCAGAGATGCACGCTGCCGTCGCTCTCCAACCGGGGGACCAGAAGATGAGTTAATCGAAGGGCCGCATGCGGTGGCCCGTCTGTGGTCCGACCCAAAAAAAACGTCAGGTTTCGGAACGCCATAGATCTTTTTCGGGGAAAAAGCGCGAGAGAGCGGTCCCCGGGATCGACGGCGGCGCAGATGGATGTGGCCGCTAATAGAAGAATCAAGATGTTGATGTTGTCAAAAAAGTAGTGAAGGAGTTTGACAGACGCGGCGGACAGGCGGGTGAGGGATGCGTCGACATTAGGCGATCAATCCGCTTGTTTAGCCAACAGTCATGGCTGCCCTTTCACCGGGAAGGATGGATGACGAGGAATTGAAAAAGGGGGAGTTGCAATCATTTGCACAATTTGCCTTTATTTCCTCTGCTGGGGAAAAAAAAAAGGATGATAAATAATGCGTCTAATGGAGGAACATATCGAGGGTTTAATTTGATTGATCTTTGTGTTGTGGCATTGGAACAGCCCCAGTTGACATCGATGTGACACCGAATCGCAGCGAAAGCGCGTGTTGCCTTATTACACCGCGTTAAAAATATATGTTTAGCCACATCCACGGCATCGCCCAATCTCTTTCATCCGAGATATGTGTTGAATAATGCGTGTGTGCTTAAGCCCGGCAGGCAAACGGGAATGCAAGACTAATTTCTATGTATGTGCGTGCGTACGTACCACCAGTACACCAACCGAATGCAACCTTCCTCTGTCTTATTGCCACCAAAATGTAACACTAGTCCAGTCTGGCCAATCGCCGTCGATCTGATCATTTTGCATTTCATTTAGGTTCGGCTCCATACTGCTTTTCCCCATTCGATTGGCCCAACAGTTTATCATCCTTTTTATTCAACCCCTCATTGAACCTACGGTATTTCACAAGTCCTGGCCGCGCAGCAGCCAGGACAACGGTTACAGACCAAGACCACATACAGCGAATCACAGAAGGTAACGGTGTCTCTGGCCTCTGTCCATGTCCCTGTCCCTGTCCCTGTCTCGTGTCCTACAGGCCTACTGTGGCTTCGCTCGGCCGGGCGTGAAGAGCGAGTGTCTGTCTGCCGTGGCCACGGGGAACTGGGGCTGTGGCGTCTTCGGGGGAGACACTCGACTCAAAGGTGAGAGCCACACAAACGGTACGTAACACAGTAACACACTGTCACTGGACAGATCCTTATGTCACACAATACGGCAACACACTGTAATGCAACAGATCCCCATGTTACACAATACAGTAACACACTGTAACTGGACAGATCCCCGTGTGGTAACTGTGGCACAGTGTGACCGATGCTGGTCCACCAATCCGTGCGACCGTTGGGACCTAACCGTACATCAACTCACTCGGGTTTCTCTCGGGCCTATTTGTCCTCCCTCCCCCTATCGACCGACTGACAGGAGTTAATATTTGTCATTAATAACGCCATTGATCTGGTCTGGTGCAGCTCCAAGAGAGAGAGAGAGAGGGGGGGGGGGGCAGAGCTGTGACTCATACCCTCACCATCCACCCTCCACCACCACCACCACCACCACCACACTCATCCCCTTCCTTCCTCCTCCCTCGCCTACGCTGTTGTCAAACCGTTGCCTTTCTTCCCGGTCAGAAGAGGTAGCGGCAGCAAAGAGCTAGCACGTCGAGCGCGCACGTATAATCACGCTTAATTAGCCGCCGCGAGTCACCGCTCATCACCGGAGTGGAGTTACCCGCCGGCTCATTAATGACACGCCTCCAGGGAGAAGGAGCCCCCCTAACTCAACACACGACAACCCACCCCCCCGCCTTAGTCCTAGCATAGCCTCCCCGCATATTCTAATTGTCGGGAAAATATTCATCGGGAAAAGACGGCGCTTCAAAGGCGAAGGGGAAAAAAACTGCCACCACGGCTTCGTCTCACGCAGCCGTGTGGATTTTGTTTGTCTCTCTCTGCGCTGTTGCTTTGCCAGGACCATCGGTTTCCCGGCGTTCGGTAATTGGCGATCGCGGACCGCTATCGCGCTGCGTTGTAAAATATTCACACGCTCTCCAGGGGCGGGGGGGAGGGGGGGGGGCGGGCTCTCCTGCTCTAGCCCCGAGTCCCCGAGTCCTCAACAGAGGGGGCGCTCACACCTGAAAGACCTGCGTGGCTTTTAGCGCGCTGCTGTCGATAGTCTAGCGAGTACAACACGATGTAACTCATAATGCTAACTGACCTGCTGGGGTTTTGTTGATGTTGCTGTGTGTTCAGGCAGGTGGTAAAGATTAGTTCAATTTTAAAGCCGCATGTTGTCAATAATGTGCAGACGGTACTCGAATGAAGAGACCAAACGCTGAAGCCGTTGTGGTTCGCTTTGTTCCAATAACTTCACATTTTGGCGGTTTTCAACTTGGACAGCGGTGGCGCGAGAGACTTGTAACGACCTGCAAAGTTCAAAATGGTGGCTTGCTTACATTGTGTTCCACTTTTAAAAAGGTACATTTACAATTAGGGCATTTGGCAGACGCTTTTATCCAAAGCGACTTACAATGAGGTACCGGTTAATATGCAATCACAGGGTTCACTGATAGTTCTAATCAGAATATCGTAGCCTGCAAGAAAAACATCCCAAAAAGTACGGTTATTTATATCATAAGAAGCTGCTCAACGACAAAACTACACGACCCAGCAGTCAAGGAGGGGGGGGGGGATCAGATGATATTTTGTGTGACTCTCTTCCTCTGCAAACAACAACAACAACAACAACAACAACACTACTTGTGTCCCCACAGCCCTGCTCCAGATGCTGGCGGCTGCGCAGGCGGGCCGGGACGTGGCCTACTTCACCTTCGGCGACGCGCATCTCATGACCGACGTGCACAACATGCACACCTTTCTCACGGAGAGGAGGAGCTGCGTGGGTAAGCTAGCCACCCCCCCCCCCCTCCCCCCTCCCTCCTCCCTCCCTCCCTTCATTAATTAATTAATGAACCCTTATTAGTAGTTCATGGAATTAATTAAGAATTACTATACAGCATTAGCTTTGGGGTTCGCATTAGTGGGTTAGTGTGAACCTTAACCGTATTAAATTATTGGTTAATGATAATTGGACAAATTGCTTATTTTTATAGATATTTTTATTCTTATTTTATTTTTATTTTAATTTCTAGAATTTCCATATAATTACTTTCTGTTTACTGTTCAATGTTATGCACCAATCCACAAAAACATGGTCCTTGTCTACTTGGCAATAAACCTGTTTCTGATTCTGATTAGTTAACTGTTAATTAGTTCATGCTTATAACTCATGAAATAATATTAATGAATGGTTAATGAATGTACTCCGATTGTAAAGTGTTACCATGGTAATGATGCTTCATATCACGGTCCTCACAGGCGAGGTGTACGAGCTCCTGCTCCAGTACCAGCGCGCCGTGTGCCACCCCTGCCGCGCCCGCCGCCCCGACCTCAGCCTCTACGCCTTCATCTACCAGCGCCTGGGCCCCTCCCCCTCCGTCTCCCCCTCCCTGTCCCCCCTCCTATCCCCCTCCCCCCCCCCCTCCCCTCCGCCACGGTCGCTGGCAGACCCGCCCCACTAGGACGCCCCCCCCCCCCCCCCGCCACCCCCGGCGCGCCAGACATCACGTCCCCACTGGCCGCCTCTGAGGTCAGGTGACCCCAGTGAGTCACCGGCACTTTCACTCGAACACCCCCCCCTCCCCTCCCACCGTCTATCTTCGCCTTGTCGTATTTTTTGTGTTTGTTTTTTTGTATATCGGTAGAATGGTTATTGTTGTGCTTTAACTTTTCCGAATGAAACTCGGACGGCGACGGATTAAATGACATTTTAGCGGCGGTGTACAACCTCCCAGAGTGGAGCCCCGAAGCACTACAGACGTCTGTAAGCGTCGCGCTTTTGGAAAAAACGGCTTATTTGATTAGCCGCTCCGACGTCGACACATTTCTGTTGATTTCCCGCCGCTGTAGTCCCGTCGCGGGGGCCGGTCTCCGGTATGACGCACTCGTGATTTTTAATGGGGAAGCAAAAAGGTTGCCATCCATCTTCCGCGCAGTTTGTGTTGCTTTATTTATTTAAATTCTCTGTTTCTCGTGTGTGTTGTGTGTGTTGTGTGTGTGTTGTGTGTGTGTGTGTTGGTGTGTGTGTGGTGTGGTGTGGTGTGTGTGTTTGATGTGTGTGTGTGTGTTGTGTGGGTGTGTGTGTGTGATGTGGTGTGTGTGTGGTGTGTGGTGTGTGGTGTGTCACACCCCAGATATCCTGTCTAATTGAATGGCAGGTCACAAATCAAGTTAAGGCGGGGGTGGGGGGGGGGAGAAATGTAACTGGTGTCGGGGGGGCTGTGCGGAGCGAGCACTTGGCGGAGACGGGCCTGATTTAAAAGGCACTACTGAGGGGAAAATGTGTTTTTTTGTGCGAAATGTGTTCACAATAATCCGTCAGTACGAGTTTGGGGTCTAACAACGTTATTGTTTTATGGAGTGCTGTGTGTGTGTGTGTGTGTGATATGCTAGTCGAAATCGCGATGGGATGCTTTTTTTAGCCTCAGCCTTATAAAAAAAAACAGTGACTTTAATTTTACAGTTTCGACTGTGTTGAAAAGATTGGATTTCGTTAGGAAGGTTGTAATTCACGGTTTTAAAATAAAAAACCCATTTTTGGAAAAGTCTTGGTTTCTTGTGGTTCACCCAAAGTATTTTGACTGAGGAGTGCTACATACATACATTCATACATACTGTATATGTCAACAAAGCCTTAAATAAAATTCTAATCAGTTTTACATTAATTCTTGTACTTTCTCCACATCTGTATGGTGCTGACAGAGTGACTAGTTGACTTCAACCGTCCAATCGAATGACTTATCAGAGTCCATTCATTCATCCATCCAATCAGGAGGATGTGAGTGGCCATGACATTCCCGTCTGTGACCTGTCCCCGCCACCCCCCCCCCCCTCAATCCCCTCGCTATCCGGCGGGCCTTTCACCCGGTGGCTTAATAAGGTCATAGCTTTAGTATCACCTGTACATGACACCTCATTAAGTTCAAGAGTGCGCGGTCCCGGACAGCCCAATCATTGACGAGACCGCGCCCGTCTCCATTAGCATAAGAAACTCCAGGGCTTTTTTTTCGTGCAAACTGTTCCCACGCTTTATACAGTGGCCCTTAAGTTTGTCTTAAATGCATTTTATTTGCCACATATGTGCCCCCGCTCCCCATATGCCGTCCAATGACGACACTTGTCAGGGTTGTCAGGATGGCCTGTTCGTGATAGCGTCGTTCGATGGTTTGATCGGCTGGTGTGTGGTTCTGCCGTCTGTTGGTGCGTGTCTCACGGGTGGACGGAACCAAGAAGTAGACATGATGATGAAGGGACTGGATGATGTGCAGGAAGAAGAGCGGTAGCGTTTAACTCATCGGGGAGGAAGAATAATCAACAATGGAATGAAGGAATGTGGTGTTGGACAGAGCTCATACACTAGCTGTAAACCACTGCTGTTACTTGATCCGCTTTTTATTTTGAGGTTTTTATTCAAGTCAATAGCAGTATCTTATCCTAGTTTCCCTATCACGTATTCATCATTTATAATAATAATAATAATAACTTTAATTGTGTAGCACCTTTAAAAACAGGGTTTACAACGTGCTTTGAACAGACAAAGCAAAAACAGGTTACTCAGAAGACAATATAACAACAGAAAGCAGAACAGAAAGGCCGACAAAAGCAAGACAAGATCATGATAAAGTTTGGAACAAGAAGACAATTAAAAACATGAAATTATAATAAAAGAAAATAAAAATAGGTAAAAAAAATAAATCAAACAAACATAAAGAATAAAGGCAATGAAAAGACGACACCACATAAAAGCAAGTCTGTGAAAATGGGTTTGAAGAAGAGATTTCGAGGAGTCACCGATTCTGCTGCAAGACTTCTCTCCTGAGGCAGGTCGTTCCACAGCCGATGTAAGTAAATGTAGGAAATGATCAGACTCATCCTTTGATTTCTCCTATTCTGGGTGGCACCTTCACTTGACATTCGCAGCGTACGTGTGTGTGTGTGTGTGTGTGTACGAGCTCTGGCACGACTCGGCTCCAGGATGACTCAACCCGGCGTTTACCCCGGCGAGAGCGCCACAGGATTGGAAACGGAACCAGGGAGTGATGCGGCAAAGTCTTCTCATTGGCGCCTGACTGTCAAACCCAATGGAGGCAGTCAGGGGCTCAGCTAAACCATGGGGGTGGGTGTGGGGGGAGGGTGTGGGTGGGTGGGGTGGTGGGGGGGGTCACCCTTTGTAGCGTGCTGATTTCAAAAACCCGTCTTTGGTGGCTCTCCCCACCAATCGGGGGGGGGGGGGGAGGGGGGGTGGTCTCCCTAGGGTGCTGATCCAGTGCGTGCTCTGACCTTTCTCGGTGGCGTCAACAGAAGCTGGAGTCGGGATTGTGGAGGCGCCATCAACATTGTGAGGGGAGCGAATAATATTTTGGTCGTTGAATTTGTTTAATTATGTCACTTTTTTTGCGAAATCCTACCCTAGCGCTCCGGTCTCTGTTACTTGTTGGTCATTTTTCACATTTTTTGTAAAATTTTGCCTACCGAGTTGTGGCCCGGACCCTTGTGATGCATCCTAATCTCAGTATAATTGAATGTATCACGTAACGAGTCATAGTGTCCCATAGTGATTGTATGATCCAGTATAATTGAATGTATCACGTAACGAGACATAGTGTCCCATAGTGATTGTATGGATCAGGGTTATCTGATATATTTGGATCTTATTTAGACACCACTTCCGGTAGCAACACGCTAGGCTCCGAGGCATCGAATGCTGCGTCCACCGAATGCAGGAACCTATTTATGAGCGTTGCAACCAGGTTTTTACAACGCCATGTTTTCCCTCCTTTGTGATAGCGGCGCATAAATCACGCGGCACGGAGAAGAGCCCGGCGGACGATCGCCACGCAGTTTATTATCGGGCCGTTCTTTTGAAGTTGAGCGGATGAGCGGATAATTCATTCCTTTTTTTTTCTTTCTGCGACGCTCCCATTATGCTCCCAAAAAGGTCACCCACGATATTTTTCAATTGGCACGTCGGTATCGTCATATCAATTCATTGTCATCCCGTCTGTGTTGTATTTGCATAGTATTTTGGTTTATTATTAGTGGTTACTCTCTGTAGTATCTGAGATATGCGGTGTGGTCTTGGCCTCCTTATTAAAGACATATTCCTGTGCTCAATTTGTACGTTTTTTAAGTATTTTTTGTGAAGATTTTGGTGTTTATTTGGATTAACGTCATCGGGACTGCATAAACATATCTATCTTTTTTCTATGTGCAAATGCTAATCGTTCTTTTTACAATATAGTCTGTACTGGCAAATATCAATATACATTGCATCAACAGAAATTACAATTACTGGTGATACTAATGCTTTGCACTTGACAGTATAACCACATTAACGATACCCTGTTATCGCTCATCCGAAAATTAACGATTTTAACGATTTTGGGCATAATATTTGAGCTCACTCTAATTTCCACGATATTAAAAAAATACGTTTCCCATTTATATCAAGATGTTGTTAAGCTCCTAAATGGTGATGATGAATTCCTGTTTTATTTTTTTGTTGAACATTTTGGATGCAAGGGAGATGCTAAACGTGAATTTAGATTCATTTCTCTTGCAGTGCATTGTGGGATTGTTTTGTTTTCGCGTCACTTCATTTCACTTGACTTCAGAAAGCCTTGCTCATACCCTTTACTGTTGCGTCCTTAGATCACAGAGTGTGACTTTAAAACTGCTCACAACTCTATTGCTATTGACTTGGTGTTTCCTCTTCCACTCCCACTGTGTGCCGAGGCTGTGCGGTAGCAGCAGTGCGATCTGTGCATATGCGTTCGGATGGTTCCCTCCTTGTCTCGGGGCAGTTCCTCCGACGTGGCGAAAATATGCTTGTCTTGTGCTATTTCCCTGTCGGATGGCCTCGAGTCTCTCTGGAAAAACCCACAAGAAGCTGTGTGTTGTTAGAGGAGGAGGCGGAGGAATAGATATCCGAGTGTAAAGCCATTCTTTATCCCTGACAGGCCTTGACGGCCATCTTTAGTTCAAGCGTTCCCTTCCGCAATTGATCTGAAAGGAAAAAATCAATTTTTATGCTATAGGTGCGCCTTTTAACCAAACTGACTGGCCCCGCTCCGAGGGGTCAAGGGTCGCGTGAGTGAAGTATTTTTTTTCTGTTTCTCGACTTGAAATCAGATTGCCAATCCATCACGGGGCTGTTGTGTGATGTGTGTGTACCGGGGCAGCTTGAATGAAATATGGAGCCTAGCGTTTTTATTTATTACTTTTAAACCAGCTGTGCTTTTCGCTGGGTGTGTAACCCATAGGGACTGGGGAATTGTTGCCTGATTATCACTGGCATGAACATGACTGCGGGGTTTACATACATTATGGTATAAAAAAAAATAATACTAATCCTTTAAGGGTTAAGGCTTGGAATATGCCGGTGGTTCCTGGTCTTGTCTACACGTTAATTCACTTGGCATCGTTATAAATCCTTATAAATAAATATGTGGTTTATTATCCGGCATGGCACTTTATTTCCCGACCATTACTTGCACTAAAGGCTGAATGGGCTGTATGTTTATACTTGACACCAAGCTACACATACGATCATTATTGTTATTATCTTAATAGATTCACGTTTGATCACACAAATGCAATCCACTTGGCAGTTTTTGACAACCATTAACGCGGGCAAATTAACCATTAGCATGTATTCCCACGCGCACGTCGGTCGCCTCTCCGTCGTACGTAATGATACAGAGGTCAGCTGACCTGCAGCCGGCAGAACCGCTTGAGAGACGACGTCACCGGTGTGTGTGTGTGTGTGTGTGTGTGTGTGTGCGGCTGAATTATCTTCAGAGTTCGTTCGTTTCGTCTGAGTTGATTTGAAGACACCTCGGCCGGTTAATTGCACACTTGTTGCCGTGTCCTGGTAGACGCGTAATGCCATCTGTTCTCGCAAGGCCAACCTCCTTTTTTTTTTGCCAAGTACGACAGGAAAAAGGAGACTTATTATGCACACAGAATACGGAACACAATCGTTCTAGATTGCGGGAGAAACGTTGTGGCAGCGCAGATCCGTCGCTAAATCCGTCGAGAGCACGTCGGTGCTGCTGAACCTGGGCGTTCCTCAGAGCTCCGTACTAGAGACCTGATAGTTCACCTTGGCTGGCCCCCGTCCCTTCACGCTCTCCATGTTGACTTGTTGGCCCCACGTTTACCGATTCAGAGAGAGAGAGAGAGAGAGAGAGAGAGAGAGAGAGAGAGAGGCGCTCGTCTCCACAGGGTTCACAGCTGCCCGGGACAGATGTCTCTCGCACATATTTTTCAAAGCAGACCATTTTTGCCGGATTTCTGGCCTTGATCATGGCTGAATATGATTATGCTCCAACACATGGTGAGGTGAGGGGGGTGCTTGTTGATTAGGGCGGGGGGGGGGGGGGCGAACAAACAAACAAACATGACGCCATGACGGTGCCAATACTTTTCAAACTTAGACCTCACCGGTCTGTGTCTTTTCAGAACCGAGTAAACTTCAACTTAGGATCTGCCGTTGGGGTCGAGGGACGGGGGACGGGGGGATTAGGGGGAGTCAGGCCTGGATGTCTCAACAGAAAGGCTGTGACATGCAGCAGGTTGATGTGTGTGTGTGTGGGGTGGTCTCCCTAGGGTGCTGATCCAGTGCGTGCTCTGACCTTTCTCGGTGGCGTCAACAGAAGCTGGAGTCGGGATTGTGGAGGCGCCATCAACATTGTGAGGGGAGCGAATAATATTTTGGTCGTTGAATTTGTTTTAATTATGTCACTTTTTTTGCGAAATCCTACCCTAGCACTCTGTTACTTGTTGGTCATTTTTCACATTTTTTGTTACATTTTGCCTACCGAGTTGTGGCCCTTGTGATGCATCCTAACCTCAGTATAATTGAATGTATCACGTAACGAGACATCGTGTCCCATAGTGATTGTATGGATCAGGGTTATCTGATATATTTGGATCTTATTTAGGCACCACTTCCGGTAGCAACACGCTAGGCTCCGAGGCTTCGAATGCTGCGTCCACCGAATGCAGGAACCTATTTATGAGCGTTGCAACCAGGTTTTTACAACGCCATGTTTTCCCTCCTTTGTGATAGCGCCGCATAAATCACGCGGCACGGAGAAGAGCCCGGCGGACGATCGCCACGCAGTTTATTATCGGGCCGTTCTTTTGAAGTTGAGCGGATGAGCGGATAATTCATTCCTTTTTTTTTCTTTCTGCGATGCTCCCATTATGCTCCCAAAAAGGTCACCCACGATATTTTTCAATTGGCACGTCGGTCATATCAATTCATTGTCATCCCGTCTGTGTTGTATTTGCATAGTATTTTAGTTCATTATTATTGGTTACTCTCTGTAGTATCTGAGATATGCAGTGCATATCTCAGCATTATTAAAGACATATTCCTGTGCTCAATTTGTACGTTTTTTAAGTATTTTTTGTGAAAATTTTGGTGTTTATTTGGATTAACGTCATCGGGACTGCATAAACATATCTATCTTTTTTCTATGTGCAAATATTAATCTTTTTTTTACAATATAGTCTGTACTGGCAAATATCAGTGTACATTGCATCAACAGAAATTACAATTACTGGTGATACTAATGCTTTGCACTTGACAGTATAACCACATTAACGATACCCTGTTATCGCTCATCCGAAAATTAACGATTTTAACGATTTTGGGCAAAGAAGTGACTGCGTTGCAAATCCACATAATATTTGAGCTCACTCTAATTTCCACGATATAAAAAAAAGATTTTTCCCATTTATATCAAGATGTTGTTAAGCTCCTAAATGGTGATGATGAATTCCTGTTTTTTTTTGTTGTTGAACATTTTGGATGCAAGGGAGATGGTGAATTTAGATTAATTTCTCTTGCAGTGCATTGTGGGATTGTTTTGTTTTCAAGTCACTTCATTTCACTTGACTTCAGAAAGCTGTTGTCCTTCTAACCCCTGCTCATACCGTTTACTGTTGCGTCCTTAGATCACAGAGTGTGACTTTAAAACTGCTCACAACTCTATTGCTATTGACTTGGTGTTTCCTCTTCCACTCCCACTGTGTGCTGAGGCTGTGCGGTAGCAGCAGTGCGATCTGTGCATATGCGTTCAGATGGTTCCCTCCTTGTCTCGGGGCAGTTCCTCCGACGTGGCGAAAATATGCTTGTCTTGTACTATTTCCCTGTCGGATAGCCTCGAGTCTCTCTGGAAAAACCCACAAGAAGCTGTGTGTTGTTAGAGGAGGAGGCGGAGGAATAGATATCCGAGTGCAAAGCCATTCTTTATCCCTGACAGGCCTTGACGGCCATCTTTAGTTCAAGCGTTCCCTTCCGCAATTGATCTGAAAGGAAAAAATCAATTTTTATGCTATAGGTGCGCCTTTTAACCAAACTGACTGGCCCCGCTTCGAGGGGTCAAGGGTCGCGTGAGTGAAGTATTTTTTTTCTCTTTCTCGACTTGAAATCAGATTGCCAATCCATCACCGGGCTGTTGTGTGATGTGTGTGTACCGGGGCAGCTTGAATGAAATATGGAGCCTAGCGTTTTTATTTATTACTTTTAAACCAGCTGTGCTTTTCGCTGGGTGTGTAACCCATAGGGACTGGGGAATTGTTGCCTGATTATCACTGGCATGAACATGACTGCGGGGTTTACATACATTATGGTATAAAAAAAAATAATACTAATCCTTTAAGGGTTAAGGCTTGGAATATGCCGGTGGTTCCTGGTCTTGTCTACACGTTAATTCACTTGGCATCGTTATAAATCCTTATAAATAAATATGTGGTTTATTATCCGGCATGGCACTTTATTTCCCGACCATTACTTGCACTAAAGGCTGAATGGGCTGTATGTTTATACTTGACACCAAGCTACACATACGATCATTATTGTTATTATCTTAATAGATTCACGTTTGATCACACAAATGCAATCCACTTGGCAGTTTTTGACAACCATTAACGCGGGCAAATTAACCATTAGCATGTATTCCCACGCGCACGTCGGTCGCCTCTCCGTCGTACGTAATGATACAGAGGTCAGCTGACCTGCAGCCGGCAGAACCGCTTGAGAGACGACGTCACCGGTGTGTGTGTGTGTGTGTGTGTGTGTGTGTGCGGCTGAATTATCTTCAGAGTTCGTTCGTTTCGTCTGAGTTGATTTGAAGACACCTCGGCCGGTTAATTGCACACTTGTTGCCGTGTCCTGGTAGACGCGTAATGCCATCTGTTCTCGCAAGGCCAACCTCCTTTTTTTTTTGCCAAGTACGACAGGAAAAAGGAGACTTATTATGCACACAGAATACGGAACACAATCGTTCTAGATTGCGGGAGAAACGTTGTGGCAGCGCAGATCCGTCGCTAAATCCGTCGAGAGCACGTCGGTGCTGCTGAACCTGGGCGTTCCTCAGAGCTCCGTACTAGAGACCTGATAGTTCACCTTGGCTGGCCCCCGTCCCTTCACGCTCTCCATGTTGACTTGTTGGCCCCACGTTTACCGATTCAGAGAGAGAGGAGAGAGAGAGAGAGAGAGAGAGAGAGAGAGAGAGAGAGAGAGAGAGAGAGAGAGAGAGAGAGAGAGAGAGAGAGAGAGAGAGAGGCGCTCGTCTCCACAGGGTTCACAGCTGCCCGGGACAGATGTCTCTCGCACATATTTTTCAAAGCAGACCATTTTTGCCGGATTTCTGGCCTTGATCATGGCTGAATATGATTATGCTCCAACACATGGTGAGGTGAGGGGGGTGCTTGTTGATTAGGGCGGGGGGGCGGGGGGGCGAACAAACAAACAAACATGACGCCATGACGGTGCCAATACTTTTCAAACTTAGACCTCACCGGTCTGTGTCTTTTCAGAACCGAGTAAACTTCAACTTAGGATCTGCCGTTGGGGTCGAGGGACGGGGGACGGGGGGATTAGGGGGAGTCAGGCCTGGATGTCTCAACAGAAAGGCTGTGACATGCAGCAGGTTGATGTGTGTGTGTGTGTGTGTGTGTGTGTGTGTGTGTGTGTGCGTGTGTGCGTGCTTGCATGCGTGCACGTGTATACAGTATGTGTGTGTCAATATATATTTGTGTGTGTGTGTGTGTGTCTGTGTGTGCGGGTACACATGTGTATCTGCAGTATGTGTGTATGTGCATGCATGTGCGTGTGTCGTGTGCTGTCTATGTCTGTACATGTGTGTGTGTATACACATGGGTATGTGTGGTGTGTGTGTGTGTGTGTGTGTGTGTGTTTCTCGTGGGGGCTTATCAGAGCAGCGTTGGCAGAGTGGGACCTCCAGGCTCTCCTGGGCACTCGGCTCATTATGGAGCTGTCACCCGGCGAGCGTCGCAGGCTGGCAGCCCACTCCTGCTACGCTAACCCACCCACACAACACCCTCCCCCCCCCCCCCCACTCTCCCCCCCCCCCCCCCCCCCCCACTAAAGGCTGAATGGGCTGTATGTTTATACTTGACACCAAGCTACACATACGATCATTATTGTTATTATCTTAATAGATTCACGTTTGATCACACAAATGCAATCCACTTGGCAGTTTTTGACAACCATTAACGCGGGCAAATTAACCATTAGCATGTATTCCCACGCGCACGTCGGTCGCCTCTCCGTCGTACGTAATGATACAGAGGTCAGCTGACCTGCAGCCGGCAGAACCGCTTGAGAGACGACGTCACCGGTGTGTGTGTGTGTGTGTGTGTGTGTGTGTGCGGCTGAATTATCTTCAGAGTTCGTTCGTTTCGTCTGAGTTGATTTGAAGACACCTCGGCCGGTTAATTGCACACTTGTTGCCGTGTCCTGGTAGACGCGTAATGCCATCTGTTCTCGCAAGGCCAACCTCCTTTTTTTTTTGCCAAGTACGACAGGAAAAAGGAGACTTATTATGCACACAGAATACGGAACACAATCGTTCTAGATTGCGGGAGAAACGTTGTGGCAGCGCAGATCCGTCGCTAAATCCGTCGAGAGCACGTCGGTGCTGCTGAACCTGGGCGTTCCTCAGAGCTCCGTACTAGAGACCTGATAGTTCACCTTGGCTGGCCCCCGTCCCTTCACGCTCTCCATGTTGACTTGTTGGCCCCACGTTTACCGATTCAGAGAGAGAGAGAGAGAGAGAGAGAGAGAGAGAGAGAGAGAGAGAGAGAGAGAGAGAGAAGAGGAGAGAGAGAGAGAGAGAGAGAGAGAGAGGAGCGCTCGTCTCCACAGGGTTCACAGCTGCCCGGGACAGATGTCTCTCGCACATATTTTTCAAAGCAGACCATTTTTGCCGGATTTCTGGCCTTGATCATGGCTGAATATGATTATGCTCCAACACATGGTGAGGTGAGGGGGGTGCTTGTTGATTAGGGCGGGGGGGGGGGGGGGGGGGCGAACAAACAAACAAACATGACGCCATGACGGTGCCAATACTTTTCAAACTTAGACCTCACCGGTCTGTGTCTTTTCAGAACCGAGTAAACTTCAACTTAGGATCTGCCGTTGGGGTCGAGGGACGGGGGACGGGGGGATTAGGGGGAGTCAGGCCTGGATGTCTCAACAGAAAGGCTGTGACATGCAGCAGGTTGATGTGTGTGTGTGTGTGTGTGTGTGTGTGTGTGTGTGTGTGTGCGTGTGTGCGTGCTTGCATGCGTGCACGTGTATACAGTATGTGTGTGTCAATATATATTTGTGTGTGTGTGTGTGTGTCTGTGTGTGCGGGTACACATGTGTATCTGCAGTATGTGTGTATGTGCATGCATGTGCGTGTGTCGTGTGCTGTCTATGTCTGTACATGTGTGTGTGTATACACATGGGTATGTGTGGTGTGTGTGTGTGTGTGTGTGTGTGTGTGTTTCTCGTGGGGGCTTATCAGAGCAGCGTTGGCAGAGTGGGACCTCCAGGCTCTCCTGGGCACTCGGCTCATTATGGAGCTGTCACCCGGCGAGCGTCGCAGGCTGGCAGCCCACTCCTGCTACGCTAACCCACCCACACAACACCCTCCCCCCCCCCCCCCACTCTCCCCCCCCCCCCCACACACACACACACACACACTTCATTCCCCTCCCTCCAGTGGACGCCTGAGCGTTTGTTAGCAGCTACAAGTGGTGATGTCATAAAACAGTATATTTTGCATTTAATTGTTATTAGTGTTGGCAGAATCTTCCAGACATCCGTCTCTGAGCATCGTGGAGGACGAGGGTCTGGGAACATGTGAGGGGAAACGATTTCTAAACAAAGTAATTAATTAATTAATAATTAACAAATACCCGAACCACTTGGGACTGATCTTAATTGGTGATTTTTGTACGTATTCAAGGCTTTCAGCGGAATTGGCATAATTTTTCTTTTCATTAATTTGACCATTTGACCACAATGTTATACCAACGAGCTAGAAGCATCATTTTCATTGCATTGTTTTGTGTGAGATGTTTTCTGTTTTCTTCAAATATCAATATCAATAACAATCAACATATCATTATCAATATAAATCTTTTTTTTGTTTTGTACAATTAAGAGAATGCCATCGAGGAGTTATTCCATGGCTGCCTGTGAAGGTTTGCCAGCAGTTCGCTCAAAAGTGATGTGAAGTGTGCTTCAGTGTGTTGGTTTCCTTCAGGTCAGCAGACCAGAGATTCCACACACATACACACACACACACACACACACACACACACACACACACACACACACACACACACACACACACACACACACGCTGTCTTGTCTGTTGATGACATGCAGAACGCAGCCTGTCTGTGGCGTGACTCCAAACTGTCCTGGGCTAGATGTATCCCTCTTTCCCTCCTGACAAGTTCACTCCCAGGGACCATTAAGCCACCAAGAGGGACCATCCCTTAGTCCTGTCTCAGGCCCCATATAGACTCCATATAGACTCCATATACAACGACAGGCTCATCTCCACCACCACCACCACCACGACACACATACACACACACACACACACACACACACACACGCACACCCCTGATGATGTCATGGCTCCAGCCCCGTGTGGACACATCTCACACTGACAAACCGTTGGGGATCTATCATACAGGAAGAGAGGAGAGAAAGTGGCAGAGATTAACTTGGGGGGGGGGGGGGGGTTAGAAATGTGGGATGCAGCGGTCCTGCTATGTTAGAGCACAACTCCTGGAGGGAGGCGGGACAGAGCCTGTGGGCAGGAAGTCAAAAACGGCGTTGGGCGGAGCTACGGCTTGTTTCCTGCTTTTGCACATTCTAGCGAAGGAAACTCGTTTGCAGAAGGGGATTTTTAACGAAAGTGTATTTCTACAGTGGCCACTGTAGAAATGTGGTCTACGTGATGTTGAGATTAAACCTTGACAGACTTGTTGTACAGTTTACTACGGCAGCCGTTAGGGTGAGGGTTTGTGTTCACCAATTATACACTCTTCAGATCCCCGCCTCCAGCAATTGGTCGAAACAAACAGCCACCAGACTTTAGATCGGCTATTCATCTAAAGTTTGATTCGTGAGACTACAGTAGGTGGCAAGGGACTGCGAGAGAAAGGGAGTTCAAGTTCAAGTATTTTATTGTCACTTCACAATTTACACGTGAGTATAAGCAGTGAGTGAAAAACTTTTTGTGCAAAACGCCCGACAACCGACAGTAATTATAAAAGAATACAAAATAGAATAGAACTACAAAATAGAAATAGAACTGTGCAAAATAGAAATAGAACAAAAAAATTAAAAAATGAAATAGAAATTCTGTATAAATAATTAAATGAAATATAAAATGAAATGGAATATACAACAAAAATATCCAGGTGAGCAATACACATATAAATCAATGTACTAAAATATACATTGTTATATGCTGACATTCACAGAATGTCACAGAATACCTTCTCAGACAGTCAACACAACACTAGCACCAGCAATTGGCACTAGGACTAGCACGGACACCAGTACTGGCACCAGCACTAGCAGTAACACTAGCACCAGGACCAGCACTAGCAGTAACACCAGCACTAGCACCAACACTTAGCACTGCTACCAGCACTAGCTCCAGCAGTAACACTAGCACTTAACACTACCAGGACTAGCACTAGCAGTAACACTTAGCACTAGCACTTAGACATTGATGCCGAACTTGTTCAGCAGCCTGATGGCCTGACTGTGGGAGGGAAGGAAGAAAAAAAGAAAGAAAGAGAGAAAGAAATAGAGGAATTAAGACAAAAAGTAAGTAACACAAAGATATAAAGAAAGAAAAATTGAGGAATAAAACCAACAGCAGTAGCAAATAGCCCAGCTACTACCCTCCCACCCCCCACCCCACCCAGTTTGTCGACACGTCTCTTAACAAATCGAGCCTCTTTGTTACGCCCCGCTGTTCAATTACACCAAACGCTCATAAAAGGCCCATCGGCCCCGCGGGGCTCCCGGGGGACGGATACAGCGGAGCCCCGCTCACCACAGTAACCGGGGTGATTTAGACGCGGCTCCTCCGTGTGGTGTGGGATGATGCAGGCTCTCCCTCTCCCTCTCTCTCTCTCTCTCTCTCTCTCTCTCTCTCTCTCTCTCACCAGCCAGCCAGGGCCCTGATCCCCGGCCCCCAGGCGCTCTTTAAGCAGATCTATTGACCCAACAGCCCATACTCCCTCGCTCCTCACTTCCTGGGCGGAGTTACCAAGCTTGGCCAAGAGGGGGAGCTGCTCTGTGTGTACTGGACGCCTGTGTTTATGTTTTGTAAAGAAAATACATGATTTATATCTATAAATCTGTTGTAACCTCATAAAGATTATTCAATATAATCATGTATTGGGGTTTTTTTTTAAAAGATGATCACATTTATGAGATAAATCAGTTGTACCAACATTTTAAAAAGTAATATTTATTTTGAAAAACTTTAATAAAAGTATGTGAGTGCATGTGTGTGTGTGTGCGCGTGTGTGTGTGTGTGTTTATGTGTGTGTGTGTGTATATGTGTGTGTGTGTGTGTGTGTGTGTGTGTGCATCTGCTGGCACGACGCTCTCGCCCTCTCTCTCTCTTTTAATGACACACCTGCACCATATCTTATGTCCACAGTGTGTGTGTGTGTGTGCGTGTGCGTGTGTGTGTGAGACAACTTGGCCCATCTCCCATCTGCTGGCACTCTCTCCCTCTCTCTCCCTCTCTCTCTCTCTTTCTCTCTCTTTTAATGGAGCGCTGTAATTGGCCGAGGCAGGGGGCGAGCGAGGTGCAGAGTCTTGAGGTGAGTCCTGACGGAGCTGCTGGCAGCTGTTGGGGACCAGGATGCTCCTCCCGTCGCCACGGTCACCAACCATCACCATGGACCACCTCCTCGCTCTCTCTCTCGCGCTCTCTCCATGTCTCTCCATGTCTTTCCCTCTCTCTCTCCCTCTCTTTACGTCTCTTTCCTCTCTCTCCCTCTCTCTGTCCGTATGTCTCTCTCCCTCTCTCTGTCTGTTTGTTTCTCTCCCTCTCTCTCTCTCCCTCTCTGTCTGTCTCTCTCTCCCTCTCTCTGTCAGTCTCTCTTTCTCCCTCTCTCTGTCTGTCTCTCTCTCCCTCTCTGTCTTTCTCTCTCTATTCATCTCTATCTCTCTGTCTGTCTCGCTCTCCCTCTCTCTGTCTCTCTCCCTCTCTGTCTGTCTCTCACTCCCTCTCTGTCTTTCTCTCGCTATTCATCTCTATCTCTCTGTCTGTCTCTCTCTCCCTCTCTCTGTCTGTCTGTCTCTCTCTCCCTCTGTCTGTCCCTCTCTCTTCCTTTCCCGTCTGTCTGTCTGTCTGTCTCTCTCTCTCTCCCTCTCTCTGTCTTTCTGTCTCGATTCATCTCTCTCTCTCTGTCTGTCTGTCTCTCTCCCTCTCCCATCTGTCTGTCTCTCTCTCCTTTTGTCTGTCTCTCTCTCTCCCTCTCCTGTCTGTCTCTCCCCCTCTCTCTGTCTCTCTCTCTCCCTCTCTCTGTCTGTCTCTCTCCCTCTCTCTGTCTATCTGTACCTATCCATCTCCCATCTGTCTGTCTGTCTCTCTCCCTCTCTCTGTCTATCTGTACCTCTCCATCTCCCGTCTGTCTGTCTGTCTCTCTCCCTCTCTCTGTACCTCTCCATCTCCCGTCTGTCTGTCTTTCTCCTTCTCCGTCTATCTGTCACCTCTCGCATTCTCCCCGTCTGTCTGTCTCTTTCTCCCTCTCTGTCTTTCTTCCTCCCGATTTCCATCCCTCTCTCTGTCTCTCTGTCTCGCTCCATGCACTGACCGTTAGCAGACCGCCCCTTTCCCCGCCCCCCGCCCCCATCGGGACGGCAATCACTAGGGACAAGTGGTCGCCGGGGGAACGCGCAACTGAAACGCACCCTCCCCGAGCCCTTTGCCCACGTCCTGCCGTCCGGCCAGGCAGCCCGCAGGACAAATATCTGTTTTTTGCTCTCCGTCTGTTGGGGGGTTGTAGTAAGAACACACCCCCTAGACGCAACCCATACATCATCAATGGATACTGAACTACAGTAATGTGCACAGTTTTTGCATGATTTGTTTCACACGGCCGGAGCAGGCTCATCTCGTTCTTTCTTATTCATCACCCCCGAAGACGACGTGCGCGGTCGTTGGCGCGCTTGTTGAATGTTTTCCCATAACTTGTCATTCTCGATCTATACGTACGCATCTGGACGTCCTTCGAAAGCGACACGTCAATGTTTTCTTATTATGTTTTTATCGTGATGCAGCGTTACGCCCACAAGGCCTGTGTGAGGAGGAGGAGGGCGAGGAGGAGGAGGAGGAGGAGGAGGAGAAGGAGGAGGAGGAGGAGAGTGCACGCTACACTCTTAAATACATTTCCTCGACTCGACCCCCTCCTCTCCTCTCCTCTCCCCTCCCCTCCCCTCCCCTCTCTCCTCTCCCCTTTCTCCTCTCCTCTCCTCTCCCCTTTCTCCCCTCCTCTCCTCTCCTTTTCTCTCTCCTCTCCCATCTCTCCTCTCCCATCTCCCGTCTCTCCTCTCCTCTCCTCTCCTCTCCTCTCCTCTCCTCTCCTCTCCTTTCCTCTCCTCCTCTCCTCTCTCCTCCCTCCTCTCTTCCTCCCCTCTCTCCTCTCCCATCTCCCTCTCCCATCATCTCTCTCCTCTCCTCTCCTCTCTTCTCCCTCCTCTCCCCTCCTCTCCTCTCCCCTCTCCTCTCCTCTCCCCTCTCTCCTCTCCTCTCCCCTCTCTCCTCTCCTCTCCTCTCCCCTCTCTCCTCTCCTCCCCTCTCCTCCTCTCTCTTCTCCTGTCCTCTCAGATTCATGTTATGTGTTTGCCGCTCGTGTAGAATGACCCTCGGAGCTGTGCTGTCGCGCTGCACGGGTCTAGACGGCGGGGAGAGACAGCCCGGCCCGCTTTGTTACCGGGACGTTGAGGAGCGCATTTTTTAGCGCTTGTCTCTCCTTGGGGTTGGAGAGACTCTTTTTTTCGTGTGTGTGGACGGAACTCAAACCCTTCGAGAGCTTCTCCTCCTCCTCGCCGCCATTTTGTCTTTAGCCATTTTGTATGCCCATATGACACCCATTGCACTCCGAATTGTCCCTGGAAGGAGGGATCCCCCACTCTGCGTTGCTTTTCCAGATTTCTTCCTTGTTAATTCATAAAGGGAGTCCTTTCTTGCCCTTTGGGGGGGGGGCGTCATAATCACATGGCCCATAATCATATGGCCTGTAAAGCCCTTTGAGACTGTAACTGTGATTAAGGGCTATAAAATAACAATGGACTTGACTTGACTTGTCTCGCCGTTTACTACGCATATACTCTTTCTCTTTCTCTTGGTCATTCTTGGTCTCTGTTTGAGACTGACGCTGCTTTTCAGGGACAGCATCCGCCCACTCGTCACACACTCGCACACACACACACTCGCACACACACACACACACACACACACACAGACTGAAGCGCTGCGTGGACTCCCACTTCAATTAGGGCCCCGAACTCAGGAGCTGTAGCACCCATCTGAGGACGGGGGCATAAATCACTCCACAACTACCACTAAGATTTACACCGCACTCCTGCACCACCACCACCACCACCAGCAGCAGCACCACCAGGCCTGGCGACGTTGGGAGTTCATTCACACACACACACACACACACACACAAACACCACAACTCACATGTCATCTTCCTGGTTGGTTATCGATCCCCACCTCCCCATCCCCCCCCCCACCCACCCCCAATCACGAGAATGAATCACGCGTTGCCAACACCGTTTAGACTCCACATTTATTGGATTATCCTTCTAATAGGGGGGGTGGGATGGGGAGACAAAAATAAAGAAAGTAGTAGAACTTCGCTGCTTATTAACGTGCGTCAAAACACCGGAAGAGACGTCGTCGACGGCGGCGGGCGGCGGCGGGCACGTGTTTTAAGTGCGCGCCTCTCCGCCGTTCCGTCGCAGCTGTGCGCAATTACGCTGCGCAATTCCCGTCGCGCCAAAGGAAAGCTCGTTTCTTGTTTTTTTGCCCTTTCATTTAGAACAGATGCTTATTGATGAGTGGAGAGAATAACAGCGGCGCCTATGACAGGAGTATTAATATATGACTTCAGGCAATTCATATTAAAAAAAAGCGCCACTTTTGTGGATAATCAGACGTCGTCTATCTACGTCTCATCATGATCCTCCACTTTGATGAACACTTTACTGCCATTGCTGTCGCCATGAGTAGTCATCAATGGATTTCAGCTGTCAATTTAAGGACAGCTTTTTTATTTTTAAATATCGGTCCGTAATATGGTCCTGTCACATCAATATGATAACCTTTTATTTTAGAAAACGTTTTAAGGGATGGCCCAGCTCTCTGCTCTGCTCTGGGTATATGAGCTGCCATATTGCAAGCTATCCCTTAATGGTAGCCCCCCTGCTTCTCAGGCCCAATAGCTCCACCAGATCGCGTGTACACTGGAACCTCTTCCCTGGGAGCCTCATAAATGCCAGAAGGGTCATTATCAGAATCCCTTCGCAAGGGAAACCAGACGGCCACACGGGCAGGCGGGCCTCGCCTTAATTGAAAGTTTTTAAGAATGGCGGTGAATGGAAGTCTCAATTTCCTTTTAAAATGTCAGCGTTTCAATACCTGCATTACAGACAAGCCGAGAGAGAGAGAGATGGCATTTTTGGAGGGAAAAATGTCAATTTGGGTTTCAAAGAGGCCTGCGTCATCACTGCACCACGGTTCCACCCTGAGTGTATTCACTCTGAGGACGACCGGCTGCACGGGGTACACTAATTGGTTGCCGAGCGACTTCAGATGCTCATGTGGTACCTGTCACCTTTTTTTTTATGCATTAGATGATGTTCAATTAGACTGGATGATTTTAGACGAGGATTTCGTCCTCCTCGGTGGATGACGGGTGGGTGGAAAGTGCTTTGCAATGCGTGTACACGTGCACGGCAGGTGCACGCGTGTGTGTGTGTGTGTGTGTGTGTGTGTGTGGTTTCCATGATCCTACGTCCTGCGTTGTTGATGAGCATGACGGCTAATATTGGGATCGACTGGGTCCTGATCAGTAGAGTTTCATAATTAATTGCCATCGTTTATATGATAAGAATAGACCCTGATTTGACTACCACACTGAAAATCGACCACTTTATACCATTGTTGGCATTGTTGTTTCCTGTGGTATACCTTGCAAAGATTGTATTTTATCGTACCGTAAGTGTTTCTGTCACTGAGAGGCAAACACTGAAGGCTTGTGTCAGCAAGCTCCTGAGCTCGCCGTCCTTTTACCTGTCAGAGTCAGAGTCTGGCCCGGAGTCGCACTGATCCGCACTTAGAGTTGTTTCACTTTTATTTATTACAATATTGATTGCTGACCCCCTGAGTTGGACAGAAGTGAGGTAAGCTCGTTCAGCCACCATCACCCACACCACCCCCTCCCTCTCCTCCACCACCACCATCACCCCCCTCCCTCCTCTCTCCCCCACCACACACCATCCCTCTCTCCCCCCACCACTCCCTCCATCCTCCCCCACCACCCCCCCCTCTCCTCCACCACCACCATCACCCCCTCCCTCTCCTTCCGACCCACCACCATCACCCCCCTCCCCTCTCCACCCCACCCCCTCCCTCTCTCCCCACCACCCCCCTCTCTCTCTCCCCCACCACCCCTCCCTCTCTCCCCACCACCTCCCCCCCTCCCTCTCCTCCACCCACCCCTCTCTCTCTCCCCCACCACCCCTCCCTCTCTCCCACCCCCTCCCCCCCCTCCCCTCTCTCCCCCACCCTCCTCCTCTCCTCCCACCACCCCTCCCTCTCTCCACCACCCCCTCCCTCTCTCCCCCCACCTCCTCCCTCTCCTCCACCACCATCCCCCCCTCCTCCTCTCCCACCACCACCCTCCTCTCTCCACCACCACCCTCTCTCTCTCCCCACCACCCCCCCTCCTCCACCACCACCCCCTCTCTCTCTCCCCCCCACCACCTCCCCTCCCCCCACCACCCCCTCCCCTCCCCCACCACCACCATCACCCCCCCTCCCTCTCTCCACCACCACCATCACCCCCCCCCCCCCCCGCCTCCTTCTCCTTCCTGCCTCGTCCCAGTCGATGGCGGCGCCGGCAGGTGAGCCGATGTCCCCGACCGCCACTTGTTAGCGCTTAATGTTCCCTCCGCCCGTCGCCCGTCGCCAGGTGGCCTCCCCGCCATCGATCGTGGCGGCGCCACGGCCTGTCAACCGCTGCTGCTCCTCGGGCGCCGGCCGCCACCAGAACTCAGACCTGACTCCCACACCCAGCCCTCCCCTCCCCTCCCCACATCCACACCCCCCCCCCTCCTCTGTTAACCCACCTTCAAGTTGCTATTGGGGAAACTGTGGAAAGAGTTTGGCTGGATTTTTTGGAGTCTTTCACAAATAGGTTTTTTAATATTGTTCAGGTGATGAATGAATGAATTCCTTTATTTGAACAGCGACAAAATACAAAGAACATTAACCTTATAAAGAAAGGAGAGATGTAATGGACCAGGTTTTAGCAAAATCGCTATTTTCCGGCAAGTAAGTACAATTCAGATCGTGCTGCAGCCAAGAGGTGGGGAGGGGGGGGGGGGGGGTATGTATGTGTGTTGTTCAGACACACTTGGCCCTGCATGGGGTCCAGTCAGCGGGGAGTTGAGTTTGGGTCTAGTCCCTGAAGACCTCCTCAAACCCACGGTGACAACAAACAAGACCGTCTGTGTGAAGTCCAGACGACCTCGGGGAGAGATAGGACGGCTGTTGTGCTGCGCCTCGTCATTTTTTGGAGCTTTATTACTTGACACTCAGCACTAGTGCACCGTTTTTTAGCTGCTTTTTGGTCGTTAATTAGGCACGAGGAAATGGGTTGATCTGTTGACGTCTTATTAAGCGCACAGAATCTGCTCTCTCTGCTTACACTTCTTGCTTTAGGTTCTGAGAGGATTCAGTGTGTTCCTTCTTTACTGCTATTACTTACCATACTGAACATGGTATTCATTTGATTCTGTATTTGTTTGTATTCATTGTATTTGTACTTTTCTCTCTGAGTGCAAATACATTTTGAATTTCTGAAAACGTGTCTTTGGCCTTATGTGGATAACAGCAATATGGTTTGCTAATTGCTGATTTATCTGATGGCGTATGTAATAGATCATTATTAGACCAAAAAAAAAAGATCAAAAAAAGAGTTTGATTGTTTGGAAGCCACTTTATTTCATTTTATTTCTTTTACGACAGGACATTACAACATAGAGCTCTTCAGACAGACAAACAGATACAATAAACAGCCAATAGAATTATATGATGTAATAGGTGGCGATAAAAATAAAGTTTTAGCCTAAAAAAATAAATAGACTTTTATTGTCCTATTTTTCGTCATGCCAACTATAGTGAGGATACTTTACTAAGCATTCATAATAATGATCGTCACAGACAACACAGCTTCTCACTGGACGTTGTTAACGAGAGGGAACGCTATACGCACTGAACTACAAAACTATTGCATTGTTTTATTCTCTATTAAACGCACCACACGTGGAAGGCGAACGACAACTTCACAAAGCATCACAGTATTTCAGATGACTTCATCACTTTCAATGAGGAATGTCTCCGAAAGATAAATGCATCCTTCACATTTAAGGCAAGGCTCTCCGATCTTTCCCAACGTGTTCCCCAATAAATGTTCCCTTTCTGTGTGTTTGTGTCAGAGAGAGAGAGAGAGAGATATGGAGACAGGATTTGTGGCTGATCCTCAATGAGTTCTAGCATTGACTTCTGAGTCGCCCCAAAAAACGCTCACACATTCCAGACATCTACATCACGAGATGAAAGCGCTATGCCACCACGGTGTGGCTTTTCTACTCATCAGCCACAGTACTCAAATCCCCTTTGATTGTAAACCAGCCAGGAACAACACAACATGAACTGAACACAGGATCTGGACCACAGCAAGCAGCATTCTATTGCACATGAGAATAATAATACATTCTGCTACGGTTATCAAAAATACAACACAAATTCAATATCTTCTCCGACACCATGACATGCATGGATCTCATAGATTGCACGTATACCTTTATGTTCATGACAGCAGCTGTGTAATGATCACACACATCTACAGTAACAAAAATTCAACATACAGTACTTATATGACGACACTACTATTCGTATTCGAGTGGAAAGCACCATTTAAATAGCCACAGTGGTTCGCCTCTCACAGTCACTGGACCCACTGCATTCTGGGTAAAAACAACCACCGTTCCTAATGCACGCTATTGCTTGGATTACAGGACATTCACGTAGAAAGAAGATACACGTTTGCCGTGTATCTGACTATACACATGTATAGATGACATGTTATCTTTTCTGAACAATTATTTCCAAAACTAAACTCATGAGTGGCAGTTGGCAGACATTAGACAACACCAAATATGCATAGATACATATTTATATATATATATATATATTTATATATTGCACTTACGAGGGCAAAACCCCAGATACGGAATAAACAAACACACTTTAACACGTGTTTTCACAACACAACAGTGTACACGGCGAGATAGCTGGGCTCATTCCCTCCCCTTTGGTCGAGGAATTGACCGTCGCCTCGGCGTCTGGTGCTGAGACAGCAGCCATGGCTTTAGTTTCCTAACGGCGGCAGCTTGAGACCCAACCCTGGTCCATCCACCGAGAGGGCTACCTTAGGTCCACCTATAGGTCCACCTAGGTCTACAACATTGGGGCTTTCACACTGTTGTTAAAAGTGGGGCTAGCGCAGACTTTTCGCCGCTAACTCCAGAAATTTGCGTAAAACACACTTCCAAAATAAGCAAGCACCACGAAGGGCACCTAACCCTAGGTCAGCAGAAACGCGTGTGAAGATTGGTTTTAGGAAGTAAAGTATGGGCTAATGTTAGCCTAGTGGGGGCTTAGCAGTGAACAGTGTGAAAGCCCTGATATATTGATCCACCTAGGCTTACATAGGCCCACCTAGGTCTACATAGGTCTGATAGGTCTTCATAGGTCTGGATATACCCTACATTTATACGATAAGACTGCCAACTTCAGTTCCATTATACTTTTCTATGTACACATATATTACATCACATATATAATATTGGATTTTTAAGGCTTTGCATGTTCACTTTGAGGTTATGTGTTCACAACAAAACACATGATTGCACAGATAATACACACGCACACGACCACACTGGTGAGTCTAAAACTACGGCTAGGACTGCTGAGATTCTAGAAATGGCTCATTTCCCTGAAGCTTTGCGCACCTGGCCGGTGGCCTGGCTACCAATAGATGTCTTGGATACCGTGGGAGCAGCGGTGGAGGTGGTGGTGGAGGTGGCAGTGGAGGCGGTGGCAGCACTATCAGCTCTCCTATTGCACAGATCCCTGATCTCCAGAAGCCCCCGCTCCAGGGCCTTGACGAACACCGCCGAGGACGTCTCGGTGCTCTCCCGGAAGCTGGACACGCAGAAGACGATGTGATTGGCCTGCGGGTTGTAGCAGACCCCGTAGCCGTTGGGCACCACGGGACCGTAGCAGCAGAACATCTCCATCACCGTGGAGACCTGGGAGAGGGGAGGACACATCGTGCTTCAGGTTCATGGAATGGGGGGGGGGGGGCATGACCTAAGGACTGTAACCAGGACATAACCAGCTGCTAGAGATGCAGAGGTTAACAGACCCCATGGAATGTGTCCTCTGGGCCTGAGAACTTTATCCAGAAGCTATGAAAATATAAAGCAGTCAAGAGACCTGGTGATGACCAAGATCAAGATGATCACGTTCATCAAGAACCATCATTCATTTTCTGAGGATAGCTCTTGTATTACTCCTCCCCAGCACAATAGTAAAGTGACTTTTTTCTTGCAACATATCAGATCACCTGACTGGTAGAAAGGATGAACTGGTTGCTGGCCAGGTACGTCTCATCAGCGAAGATATCCGGCTTCTCCATCTTGAGCTCCTTGGCCATCTCACGGAGTCCCAGGAGATGATTGTCTATCGCCATCCCTGTGATGGCCTGGCCAACAAAGAACAACTCATACATATGACGACGATTCCTGTTGAACAACGTATTCAGTTGTGGCAGCAGAAGTGTTGGCTGTGTGAGACAATATCGGCTCCTTGGACCACATATCAAATCAAATTGAACATGATCTGAATGCAGCAACACTTACTGCGATCGTGTAGTCAGTCTGTGCCCTTATGGCATCCCTCAGTCTTTTCATTCTTTCTGAATCCTGAAACAAGTAAGAGGAAAAATAAGGATAAGCAAGGCAAGGCGGCTGCATCATCGCTTAGTAAGCCTTCCAAGAGATTTCAGCATTTGCTGGGCATTCCATCTGCTGAAAGGCCACCTGTTCTCCTCACAGGGACCTGGGCTTGTTTCCAATTGCCCAAGGTGGGGGAAAAAGGTGCCTGTTTTGGTTTAGGTAGACATGGCAGACGGTACTATGGGAGTTAGGCGTGCAGTGATTAAGGCCAAAGTGAGAACAAGGACTCACGCTGAGAGTGGCTCCTTCATCACCCGTCATGGACTTCACGAACGCCAAGGCCTCCAGGGTGGCAGAGCGGATGTTGTCCACGCGACCCTCCTGGAAGCGACGGATGGAGGCGCTCTCGTAGGTGGACACAAGCCGGCCGTTGCACCTGAGAAGACAGGCCAATCTCGTCAATACCCACCCTCCGACTTGTTTCAGCATAAGAACATTACAGGACACCTTGAGGCGTAAAACCATGTTCATATACAGGTGTTTGCTTGTACCTGTAGAAGGCGAGCTGTAATGCCACTTGTATGTACGCATCTGGACTCATCCTCTGCTTCTTGATGAATTCTTTCCCGTAGAATTTGAAATTGTAGGCGTCCATATCAAGATTTTTGACCAGCCTGGAGTATAAAAAAAGACATTGAAAAACGCATATCACCTGTATATCATTTGGTTTGGAATGTTTGGTTTCATTTGGACAAGGTTGGCTAGGTAGGTTGTTTTAGATTGAGCTGAGTGGGGCTGCATTGAAATGAGCTAGGTTGGATGTGTTAGATGTGTAGTATTGTAGTCACTGAGATGACTTAGGTTAGGTCTGCTCAGTAGTGTAGTCTTTGAGATGACTTAGGTTAGGTCTGGTCATGAGGGTAGTCCTTGAGATGCCATAGGTTAGGTCTGGTCACAAGGGTAGTCCTTGAGATGCCTTAGGTTAGGTCTGGTCATGAGGGTAGTCCTTCAGATGACTAAGGTCAGTCCTTGAGATGCCTTATATTAGGTCTGGTCACAAGGGTAGTCCTTGAGAAGCCTTAGGTTAGATCTGGTCACAAGGGTAGTCCTTGAGATGCCTTAGGTTAGATCTGGTCACAAGGGTAGTCCTTGCCTCTGGAGTCTATCTGCAGAAGCCGTTAGGAGTCCTTGGATCTGAGGACTGGACTTCCAGGGTAGCCTTCGTGGTGGAGACAGATCTGTAACACTGGTTGACCTCGCCATCTTGGAGGGGCTCCTCGTCCTGCTCACAACAACACAGCAGCACATTTCAGGCACTTTGATCCTTGCATTGCTGGATCAAGCGTACATTGTCTGTTCAATCGTCACTCTCCAAGAGGTGCGTAGCTTACATGTATTTCAGCAGGTATTCTGAGCACTGCACCATCACGATCCCCTCGAAGGGTGAATGTTCACACAGCACGCCGCACACACCGTCCATTCCTACGATAAACTGGGAGACCATACATATGTATGTAAAAGAATACCAATACATCCCACCATCCCTGCACTATGAGCCTTCTTCACCTAGCAGCCATCTTGGCTCCATCTTGGTTCTAAATGCTAGCTGGGTGGGGGGGGAACTGAATTCCTGTCTCAAGTTAGCCGTGTATTCTCAAAACAAAAAACTGAAAAAATAGCAAATTATATCTACAAAATATCTCAGCACACCACTTACAAATAAAATAAAATAAAATTCATATATAATCACAGCAAAACATGACTATGGTCCGACGCAGAAATGTGGAGCTGGGTTGAAAGGGGTGTCGTCCCAGGAATCAGGAATCAGGCCCGTTGTTGTAGTTCTTTGAGGGTCATTGTAGTTCTTTGAGGGTTCGCTGTTCGTTGGCCCTACCTGCATTGCCTTGTCGTACCAGCGGTTGCCGCCATTCATCTCACGGCCCCCTCCGTGGAGCATCAGCAGGGCCCGGTTGGTATCGCTGGGCTCTAGCTTGGTGGGCTCGTCCAGGCACACCACGCACACACAGCTCTCGATCAGCGCCAGGGACGCCCTGTTAGTCGGGTCTGAGCGAGTGGACAAGGAGGCGCTTGTTAGATTAGCTGGGGGGTGCTACTGTCCGAGCTACTGTCCATATCTGATACAGAGCATATAATGACTTTATAAGTCAATGATGGGTAATAATAATATAGTACTTATAATAATACTGCTGTAGTTATAATGTATCAGTGAACAATTATGATTTTTATGTTCTTTTAGCCCACTACAGCCATAGGATCATTACGGTCAAGTGGCTCATGGGAAATGTAGTCTTTGGTCTGAGAAATGTGTCGGCCCTTCCAAACTCTGACTCTATAAACGAGTGGGTAAACAGCGAGACCTTTTATGAGTACATCTCTAGCTTGAGCCCACTCCGTCCTGCCGTCGGAGGTGAAGAGACCAAAAGGGGGAAGACGATCTGCGGACTTCTCCGCCATGGACACGATCTTCTCAAGTTGTGACAAGATGTCCATCTCATTGAGCCTCTTCAGGTTTGAGACAATATCCAACACAAAGAACTAGGGAGAGGAAGGAATTAATAATAAATATTAACATATTTCAAAAGATAATGATTGGGAAAATAGTCATTGGGATACTCAATCAACAAGGATTTTCAGACGATATTCTCATGACCTCTATCATCTGTATCATAATTTGTATCTACTATCATTGACTGCCTTTTAACAATTGTACTTGACTCTATATGTCCCGGATGCGTTCGAACCCCTGACCCTAGGAGTCACACTGCACAGAGTCTGAGCCGTCACCTGGTCTTTGCACGCCACGATGATGTGCTCTGGCTCTGAGGCAGAGGCGGGGCTCTGGACCTGGGTGTCGGCGGTGTGACCCGGCCGGCGGTAGTAGGTGAACATGCGCCTGTACTGCTGCATGCACATGGGAGTGCCGGCCAGCTGACCCCGGGCGTACTCTACGGCCAGCGCCTGTCTGATAGGGCCAGCACATACCATGTGACCATCAGAGACATGCATTTTGCGGCACATTGTCCAGTCTTACCAAATAAGTCACAAAATAAGACTTATTTGTGTGTAATAAACTGTATGTTATTATAGCTTTCACTTATGTCGACGCACGGGCTAGCAACCACAATCCGGGCTCTTGAGGTCGGGTTCCGAATGACTGAAATCGGAAATCCGACTTCCGACGTCAACGGGATATTACAACATCCAGACTGGGAACTCAGAAATGTCTACTTTCCCAGTTCAAATGGAACACGCACCATTCAGTCTTTCCCAGTGTGTGTCGTCCATCTGCATTTGCAGGCCATTTGGCAGACATTTCTATCACCTTACAATGCCGGACCATGCATGCATACATTCTAACCCGAAACATACGTGTCAATGAGAGACTTGAACTCCAACACTCCCGTGATGAGATGGGCAGCGAATCTGGGAAAGAAGGAAACCAAGTCAGGAAAGAGGGTGCATTCAATTACTTACTTACTTACTTAAGCCCATATAAATACGTTGTGCTTGTATCCCTTCATATGGGGAGTGGAGGGGGGGGGGGGGGGGGTTGGGGTAGGGGGGGGATTACTGGAGGACATATTGAGCAGGAGCAGGTGAGCTGCTGTTCCTGGTGGCTGTGTGGACGTGGATACGCCTGCGTACGCTCAGACCTGCTGCTCGAGCTGCGGTAGTAATCACATTGGAGTAAATTACAGGGCTGGGGAGGACATGATTTGTGTGTGTGTGTGTGTGTGTGTGTGTGTGTGCATGTGTGTGTCCGTTAGCATGCATGTGCGTGTGTCTGTTTGCGTGTGTGTGTGTGTGTGCGTGTGTGTGTGTGTGTGTGTGTGTGTGTGTGTGCTTGCGTGGGTATGTGTTTGTATGCATGTGTGTATGTTTACATGCATGTGTGTGTGTGTGTGTGTGTGTGTGTATGTGTGTGTGTGCATGTGTGTGTGTGTGTGTGTGTGTGTGTGTGTATGTGTGCATGTGTGTGTATACGTCAGCAGCAGGCGAACCCGGAGCCGCTGTCAGCTTGTGTGTTGTGTGTCATCCATCTTGCTCTCTTATTCCGCCCCCCCCCCCCCCCACCCCACTGGATCAATAGAGAGGAGGGTCCCGGTGCATCACACCCCCTAAACGACGCTTGGCCAGCGCAGTCTCATCCAGCGGAGAGCTCACGGCCCCCCCGTCACTCACAGTGACCCGGCTAAGTGGCGCTGTCACTGTGTGTAACCAGCTGCCCGTGGCTCGCTCTGGAAACATTCACTTAGCGCGCGGCAGAACTGACAGAAGCTAATGGTGAATAACAGAGCTGGGAGGAGGAGGCGGACGAGGAGGAGGAATAGGAGGAGGACCACTGAGATGCTCTGGTCGGGGGGGCCGGGGGGACCGTGGGGCCACAGATCATGGAATCAAGGCAGAGGAGATGACATCTACAGCTGGCGATACGTTGTGTATCGGGAGGGGGACGATCTCTAACCAGAGCCAGAGCATTCTTATCTCTGAGATAGGGTCATTCATATCTCTGAGATAGGGTCATTCATATCTCTGAGATAGGGTCATTCATATCTCTGAGATAGGGTCATTCATATCTCTAAGATAGGGTCATTCATATCGGTAATATAAGGTTATTCATATCTCTAAGATAGGGTCATTCATATCTCTGAGATAGGGTCATTCATATCTCTGAGATAGGGTCATTCATATCTCTAAGATAGGGTCATTCATATCGGTAATATAAGGTTATTCATATCTCTAAGATAGGGTCATTCATATCTCTGAGATAGGGTCATTCATATCGCTAAGATAGGGTCATTCATATCTCTAAGGTAGGGTCATTCATATCGCTAAGATAGGGTCATTCATATCTATTATTGGTTGAAGGAGACAGCAATATATCAAGCTAGGGTCATTCATATCTCTAAGATAGGGTCAAGGATAGGTCGCATGGTCATGGGGTTGAGGAACATTTTTATTATCGATGGATTCGTCTTGAATTAGTGTCCCATCACAGAATATTCTATGTCTACGTTTACACTTTCGAGATTGGGTTGCTGTGTTTCAGATTGACAACAGATAGTTTTTTTGTGTGATAGTGATCATTGTCACATTGTTCAGCAACATAACGGATGTTCGGACCGGTTCCCATATTTCAGTTTGTACCTTCTCGATGAACTGGTAGGTGAGTGATGGTTTCAGAACCAAGGACAGCGTCGTCTGTCCCAAAGCCACGACATGAAGTCGACTTGAAGTCCCACCGAAAAACGATCATTTATAACTCCATAATAATTCACCTTTTTGACTGAAAATACAATGTGGACAGAATTCTGGTGATAGGAGATTTGTGACAGAACAAGATATGTCTTAGGGAACAGGACATATTTAAGCTACTGTATGTTTACTGCAAAAAAAAAAGGGTGATTTCATTTTAGACCTACAATAATATCTTAAAAGCATTAGATAAAATACATCTTTTATCGAAGAAAGTATGTAAGGGAGATTTGATTTGAGCTGATTAGCTGTCTGATTGCATCGAATGTCCAAGGGTGGCATCTCATTCCTGAGACGGATTGTTAATGCTCCTCCAACAGATATGGTAAACGGTAAATGGTAAATGGATTGCATTTATATAGCGATTTACAGTATTGCTTCACCCATTCATACACCGACGGCGGTGCAACCATGCAACCAACACGTCAGGAGCAGTTAGAGTTAGTGGCTTCTTGCTCAGGGACACCTCGACACTTTAGTTAGGCGGAGCCCGGGGATCAAAACGGCAACCATCCGGTTACCAGACAACCGCTCACACCTCCTGAGCTACTGCCGCCAGATATCAAGCAGGCCCAGAAACGGACCCTCTTAAAACCTAGAGAAACGACTTACACTAAACACAAGATCCACATGCCTCTGTCTTAAGCAGACATTTGAAGTACCTTGCCAGCATCAAGATCAAGACTCAAGATCAGACTCCTGTCTTCATGGATCACAGACAGTTTCCCTAGATGGTAAATGCCGGATGATATAATTCTGTCAAATATATATGTAACACCATTCTTCTTCTACTGTTGGTAAGTAGAAATATGTGGAAACCGAACTTGCTCTATTGCACACTCAACTCGGTATAGATTTTAGATTTATGTCAAATAAATTGCACTGATCATCATTATAGCACTATGCTAAAAACAACACTGACTGTTACCACTGTCAAGCACGTTGTGGTGCAAAACAATTGGAGGAGTTGGACTAATGTTCCAGGCTGCATTGTTGGTGCATTACAATGCTTCTGTCTACGTGTAGCATAGCAACCCTAACCCATTTGAGTATGTGGTAGATATGAATATGATTATATGAAACAAAATTCAACCTCATATGAGGTGGAACCGCAATAAAACAAAGCCATTAGGAAATAATCTGTATGCATATTGGGGTGCTTCATAATGACAAAGAATTCAGATTTTGCTTGATCGCGATGGCTTATTCGGTTAATGCACGTTTTGTTGGGTTTTTTTGAGAAATGTTTCCACCATAACCCAGTTTCCCAGGCGAGGAAGGAAGGTGGAAAAACGCCTCCACGTTCTCAGATCCCCCCTGGATTCTCGAAAGTATACAGTAGGAAGAGCACTGGGAGATACCTGAGAGCGTCGCTGCGATCTCTGAAGGCCTGCTTGGGGAAAACCATGGCAGGGTTGGAGTTGACTGGCAGAGCCACTTTGTTGGCCAGGTACATGTCTTGTAGCCAGTAGTCATAGATCTAGGGCAGGAGAGAGAGAGGCAGAGGAGAGAGAGAGAGAGAGAGAGAGAGGAGGGAGAGGGAGAAGAGACATGGAGAAAGAGATTCAATTGATCTAATTCGATATTCATAACATATTCATTGTCGATGTTGTTTTGATTTTGTATGATCATTAATGTATTTGTATCTATTGTGTATACCAACTGTTGTTGGTATACACAATAGATGTATGCTTCGGTATCATTCATTCAGCCAATAAAGCAAATTCGCTTTAATTGAATTTGAGAAACGAGAGAGAGCGAGAGAGAGAGAGAGAGAGAGAGAGAGAGAGAGAGAGAGAGAGAGACAGAGAGAGAGAGCTACAGAGAGGAAGAGCGAGAGATACAGAGAGGGAGAGGGATAGATACAGAGAGAGAGAGAGAGACTCTGAACCAGTGACCGTTTGCTGGGCTGAACTGTAGGTTCAGAGTGCAGACTGGCAGGTGATGGCCTAAGCCAAGCGGTGCAGGGAGGAGAGGAGGGGGGTGGGGGGGGGGGGTGGAGAGTGTGGCCGGGTGATGGATGTCACGACGCAGTAACGACTGTGGAGGAACCGCCGGCCAGGAGTGCGTGTGGCTGATTGGGAGCAACAACAGCAGAGGCGGCCATGCTGGCATCCAACCCATCAATCACTTTTTTGCTGAACTTCACAACCTTGAGTCATGTTTTGTATCTGGCTTGGGTCCAAATCTTGAATCAGTTGAATCAGTCGGTATCTCTCTGTCTCTCTGTCTCTCTGTCTCTCTATCTGTCCGTCTGTCTGTCTCTCTGTCTCTCTCTGTCTCTCTGTCTCTCTATCTGTTCGTCTGTCTGTCTCTCTGTATCTCTGTCTCTCTCTCTCTCTGTATCTCTGTCTCTGTCTCTCTCTGTATCTCTGTCTTTCTTTCTCTGACTCTTGCTCTCTCTCTCTCTCTCTCTCTCTCTCTCTCTCTCTCTCTCTCTCTCTCTCTCTCTCTCTCTCTCTCTCTCTCTCTCTCTCTCTGTCTCTTCTGTCTCTCTGTCTCTGTCTTGTCGTGGCAATTCAATAATTGCATCTAGGGCAATGAGATCTTCAAACTGAATACTTGTAGAAATTAAAGAGTATTTTAATGAATGCATTCACCAGACTCCTCTCTAGCAGAGTGAGTAACAAACTGAAGTAAACTTGTCCCTTTTAAGGACAATTTTCACCCCCAGGCGTTCCTGGGACCGAATTCCTTGATCACAACACAAAGAGTTTCAAGCATTGACAAGACGACGCTTCTAGTGATAACCATCAGTGGCTCCTGTCCCCTGTAGAAATATTTACAGTCAACCAACTCCCGCCCGAGCTGCTTATCTTCATGACTGGAGAGAGTCGCCTTTATGTTATGCAAAGCTAAGGGTTGGATAGGTTGTGTAGACAACCTATTCAAGGAACATTATGCCCTCGGAGAGGCCCTATGGACATTTTTCTATTACTGTGTGTGTCTCTGTCTCTGTCTCTCCCTCTGTATCTCTGTATCTCTGTCTCTCTGTCTCCCTGTCTCTCTGTCTCTGTCTCTGTCTCTCTGTCTCTCTGACTCTCTCTCTCTCTCTCTCTCTCTCTCTGCATCTCTGTCTCTCTATCTCTTTGTCTCTCTGTCCGTCTGTCTCTCTCTGTATATCTGTCTGTCTGACAGTCTCTCTCTCTGTATCTCTGTCTGTCTGTATTTCTGTCTCTCTCTCTCTCTCTGTCTGGCTCTCTCGCTGTCTGTCTTTTCTCGTCTGTCTTTTTCTGTCTGTCTGTTTCTGTCTGTCTGTCTGTCTGTCTGTCTGTCTGTCTGTCTGTACGTCTGTCCGTGTGTCCATTCATCTGCCTGTCTTTCCATCTAAACTTGTCTGTGCCCATGGATCAATGTGATGATCCTTGGAGAAAGACATAATAATAACAATAATAATCATCATCATCATTTTTTATTCTAGTCAACTTATTTTTTTAGTAAATGTTTCTTGTTGATGTATTGTTATTCTATGGGCGTATACACTTTACATTTATCACTCTATTGTTTTTATTCTTATGTTGTTATTTTTGAGCAACCTCTGGCACAAGAATTTCCTGAGGGATAAAGTTTTATCTTATATTATTTGTCTGTCTGTCTCTCTGTCTGTGTGCCTGTCCATCATCATCATCATCATCATCATCATCATCATCACCATCATCATCATCATTATCTCTCACCCAGTTCGTGGTCCTTTCCCTCCGTTCCAGAAGCTTCTTCTGGAGGGCCTCGCCAGTTCCCCTGGCGGCCCCGAACTTCTCCACAATGGCTCTGGTTTTGGTGAACTGCTCGGCCCCCACCAGGTGCTGCACACACCTCAGGTACGTGTCCAGGGTCTGCTTCAGCGGGGGCACAGGCACCTTGGGCAGGGCCTGCTCACACACACACACACACACACACACACACACACACATATAGAGAAGCCCAGGTGTCGGGGAGTGTGTGTGTGTGTGTGTGTGTGTGTGTGTGTGTGTGTGTGTGTGTGTGTGTGTGTGTGTGTGTGTGTGTGTGTGTGTGTGTGTGTGTGTGTGTGTGTGTGTGTGTGTGTGTGTGTGTGTGTGTGATTATTACTGATGAAAAATGTCTCTTGTGTTTTATTCATCCTGTCTCAAAACATTGACTCATTAGTTAAAAGGCTAAGGGGTGTGATGTCTGCGTTCACCACACACCACACACACATGCATACACACACACACACACACACACACACACACACGCACACACACACACACACACACACACACACACACATACACCACACACACACGCACACCAAACACTACACTTTTTCTTCTTTCATGCTCTCCTAATATTAGAACATCATTTAATAATTCATTAAAATCGCTTCAGGATGCATCTGCCTTTTGGGAATTGAAAGTCACCTCAACACAAGGAAAATGCTAATTGAATCTTCCTTGTCCAGTTACACACCAGTATTGGTTGTAGTTAAAACCAGGGCCTTGATAGAGTTTGTTCAGGTCGTTTTTATTCATATTCTTTTCTCGTTTCACGGCCACATGTGAGCAGAACTTATATCAAAAGTATTTCTGCAGTAGCCTATATCAAAGGCCGGGAGAATAAAGAGACTGACATATTGCACTGGGGTTATTCTTGGCAATTGCAGAATATACAGAGCAAATGTCATGGCATTCAATGAATTAATAGAATGTATGTAATTGTGCAGGCTTAATTGAGAGCTATGTGAGAGAGAACATTATTATGGAGCTAAATGTACAGTAATGTAATCTGAACGCCCCTAGTGGCGACCGACAGAACAGCACCGGCTGCGCTGCGCTCAGCACCGCGGACAGCGACGTGTGTCCCGCATCATCCCCGCGACGTGACTTGAAGTTCAACTAAAAAAAACTCCATCAAAATTAACGTTGTGGGGTTTTTTTAAACTCAGACTATGCGATTCGGTGGAGAAATTTGCAATAGAATAAAAAACAACAACAGGTTTTAAGGAAGAGACATTTGGAATAGCCCAGGTGTCATTTCAGCCCTGCAACAATTGGATTAAAAATATATATTTTTGTATTGAACGAAATTATCCTCCCGCAGCTATGTCAACACTAGGAAATAGTAGAATGCTATTTGTTTGTCTTACTTGGCTTTCCCCCGACGTCTCTCTCTCTAGGATGGGCATTGTGACTACCCAGTAGGCCTATGGACACATTTTAAACAAATAAGCATTTCGTTCAAAGGTGGTTGTTTTAAAATGTGCTCTATACATAAATAAACTTAACTTAACAATGACACTGAAAGATTGAAAAGAGACACATCTCAGCATTTGGTGCAGTGATTTGTATTCATATCTGACATGACTTTAGTGGATTTAAGTTGAGTAAAAATCCCGAAATATGGCACAGAACCCGCAATAGGGTGGCGAAAATAAGTGTCCCCCCTTACCTGAGGAGTGAGTGTTGAATATAACTTTGCCGCTGCTCAAGTGGTCAGAGGGGTGTGGGTGCCATTGCCTCCTGTGTCCGACGTGCCGTCTGGTGGTCCCATGTTGCCGCCCAGCCCCCTTGTTTCTGTCCGTCCGCGCGTCACCGGGCGCCCTTTACGCAGCGCGCAGGACGCACGACTTGGAGAGACGCTGAAGGTATTTGTCTCAACCTTCCCCTTGAGGCATGAAACTCCTCCTCCTCCTCCTCCTCATCCTCCTCATCCTCCTGTCCGAATCTATTCGTGTATCGTCTGACCGCTTGCTTATACAGCTCCTGCATACCCAGTGTGCCCACATCCAATCAAATTATATATATATATATATATAGAGATAGATAGATAGATAGATAGATAGATAGATAGATAGATTTTCTTTTCTTTTTTTCTTTTAAATTTTCTTTAAAGTTCAAATAGATTTCCTGTATTTTTTTCTGGTTAAGTTTTTCATTTATTGTTATTTTTTTATTATTAGTTCTCACCGGCCTTGTTTCTACTTTGCAACACATTCTCTCTCTCTCTCTCTCCCTCCTCTCTCTCTCTCTCCCTCTCTCTCTCTCTCTCTCTCTCTCTCTCTCTCTTTCTTTCTCTTTCTCTCTCCCTCTCCCTCTCTCTCTCTCCCTCTCTCTCTCTCTCCCTCTCTCTCTCTCTCCCTCCATCTCTCCACATACATGATGACCGAATATGATCATTATAGTGTTAATAATTATGAATAGTTAATTATAAATAATAACTAACATAACAATAATATCATAAAGGTTTGCATTTAGTGCAGTAACTTACGACGGACGGGACTTCTCTGCTTTATGTGAAATGCGTGGAAGATTAATTCCCATTTAATTCAATAGATTTCAAACTTGAATGATTTGAAACTTGACACACGTGCTTTGGGTTCATTTACATTTATTAAGATACATTTCGGGAAGAAAATATCACAGTACACGCACAACATACCATACTCCCAAATCACAGTCCACACACACACGCACGCACACACACGCACATGCACACACACACACACAAACACACACACACACACACACGCACACACACACGTAGACACACGCAGAACAAATGTGCTTTAGGTCCAACATTCCACATACAGTTCAACAATTTACATTGTGCATAATATCCACATATGTACAAAAATGCATTTGTTAGGCTATGATACATTTCCTTGTATAGACGTTCATCATCAAAGACTTTAAAAAATAAGATAACAACAGACAACAGGTCCAAAAGTTTAAAATGGACAAAATGCTGAACAATATAAGTTTAGCCTTTGATACAGAGTTAAAAAAAGAAGCGAAGACTAAAATATATTGGCTATATCTTTGTGGGAAAAAAAATGTGCTTTTCTCATTGGTCCCCTATTAGTTGTCACTATATGATCTTGTACTTTTAGGTCTACACTTTGATGCACACATATAGTATTCAACAGTAGCTGATTCTGCAGGTCTCTCACAAAAAACGACACGTCCCATGACAAACGTTACACATATAATAGACATATCGTCTGGAAAACGAGGTCACACACAATCGTGATTTTCTTTTGTGATTGGGTGTTTTAATATTGCACATCAGTTAAACACATAGTAGTGGAAATGACCTATACGAGCCTTTGGGGGGGGGGGGGGGGGGGGGACAGACTAGGTGTACTCGGAGGACTCCTCCGAAAACGACCTCTGCCCTTTGAACGGATCCACGCCGTTTTCGTCCACCGCCAGCCGGTTCCCTGATGAATTATAAGAGCCCTTCTTCTTGCTCCTTCTCTCCTCCATCTTAATGGTGTCGTACAGACCCTGCGGAGCCTCCTCCAACAGGTTATCCCTCTCCGAGTGGGACGGCTTCATTTGGCACACGTTGCACAGCAGCAGCAGGGCCGGCGCGTAAAGCACGTTCACCAGCCCCATGCACAGGTTGAGCTGCGCGAAGCCCAGGTTGTGCACTATCTGGCCGGCCACGATGGGACCCATGGCGTACGCGACCGAGTAGGAGATGTCCGCGATGGCGTAGATGCTGCCGTACACGGAGACGTAGCGCACGTCGACCAGGAAGGCCAGCGTGGGGAGCAGCGCGGTGTCCACCAGGGCGATGCCGAAGCATATGCCGCACAGGGGCGCGATGAGCTGGCCGAACGTCTTGCAGGCGGGGACGATGCACGAACTCGCCCCTATGATGACCATACCCACGGCGCCGTAGAACCACTGCAGGTGGGGGTGCTTGGCCGCCAGCTTCACGGTGAGATAGACGCCCAGGACGTGGGGGAAGAAGGCCGGCAGCCAGGTGAGCCCCATCTCCCACTTGGTCGAGTGCATGGTGCTCTCCATCCAGTTGGCGATGGTGGGCTCCAGGAAGGCCAGCGGGATGTTGCACACGGTGAGCGCGCCGGCCACCACGGCGATGTAGGGGTCGGCCATGAGTTTGTAGATGGGCGTCCCCACCGGCATGTTCTCCCGCGTGCGGTTGGAGAAGGGCTTGATCACGGTGAGCAGCAGCACGCCGTCCGCCAGGCACACCACGGCGAGCACGATGAAGGGCACCCGCTTGCCCGCGAACTCGTACAGGATGCCCCCGAACGGCGGCGCCGCCAGGCTGCCGAAGGAGATGAAGGCCAGCGCGATGCCCAGCGCCTTGCTGCGCTCCCCCTCCTCCGTGTACTTGTCGGCGATCATCGCGATGCCGGAGGTGTCGGCGAACGCGGAGCCCAGACCCTGCAGACTCCGCGCCGCGAAGAGCGTCGCGTAGTTCTCGGCGAACGCGAATATACACGTGGAGAGGAACATCACAGTGAGTCCGATCAGCAGGGGGATGTCGTACCCCACGCGGTCTATAAAAGTTCCCGACAGCGGGTTGACCAGGAGCTGCAGGATCGCCTTGGACGCGAACAGCACTCCGATTTGCACGTCCAGGTTGTCCCTGTTGCTCTTGCCCGGGCCTGCGGTGCCGTTGTTGCCCGTGGAGTTGGGGTGCGAGTGGACCAGGTGGACGTGCGCCGACTGCTCGCTCTCCAGGTCCGCCAGGTAATCCGGGATGATGGGCACGATGACCATGTAGAGCATGTTGTCCAGCAGCAGCGCCACGCACACGATCACCAGGATGATGCGCCTCTGCTGCCGCGGGTCCGTGATGGCGCCGCCGAACTGTCTGGTCCTCTCGCCCATCTCGGACAGCCTCGTGGCCAGACCCGAAGATCCCGCGTCCGACGATGCCATGCCGTGTGCCATGCTTTGCCCAACCTCTCCAGATTCTGCACACACACACACACGCACACACACACACACACACACACACACACCCCAAAAAAACCCTGTACTTTTCTTAGGTTATGGCATGGAGAGACGGCTTTCCGCGGGAGACGGCGTGCTACTACGATGCATTATCTTATCTAGGTGTGTGCATGTGTGCTGTGTGTGTGGGGTTTGTGTGTGTTGTGTGGTGTGTGTGTGTGGTGTGCGATTGTGCCGTTAATAGTTCCCCCCCCCCCCCCCCCTGCTAGTGTGTTCCCCCTCGCCACAGTGCGAAACAAACAGCGGCGCGCAACTTTTGTCCCCCACCTCCCCCCCCCCCCCTCCTCCTCTGGCGTCCTTGTGTTGGGGAGGGAGATGTGTGTCGTGGGGGTGTGCTGTGGGGGGGGGGGGGGGAGATGTAGGACTTCTTTCCGCAGAATAAAGCAGGCATCTGTTGGTGCCAGTCTTCAATGGAAAAGTGGCCTTTGCGCGCCGTTGCCTCACTTGCGCACAACTCGATGGCAGTTGTCCATCTCTCTTTTTCCTATGAACTGCAGTGTACTGTACAGTAGAGTGTAGTAGTCTAGTATAGTGTGTGTGTGTGTGTGTGTGTGTGTGTGTGTGTGTGTGTGTGTGTGTGTGTGTGTGTGTGTGTGTGTGTGTGTCACATATGCGTTATAAAGGCACGAATGAAAGCTTTTAGGAGCCTATATATGACTTAACTGCAATCGTATGCGTGGCCGGAATTTGGCCCATGGTTGAATGATTGAAGCCGACTAGGCTACACAGGCCTATTGCATAACCGGGATGTTATGTTATGTTATGTTATGAATGAGCTGAAGCCTTCACTGACCTATTATTTTACATATAAGATAAGATAAGATAAGATAGAACTTTGTTGATCCCGAAGGAAATTCTTGTGCCAGGTTCCATATCAATAGAATAAAACAATAGAGACATAAACAGTAGAATAATACAAAATAAAATAACAGATTTACAAATTTACAGTAAGTCTAAGTCCTAGGAGAAGTATAAAAGTATAGGTATATATCTTGTCGTGACTATTAGAGAGCTACACTGCAATACACATCATAGCCTTTCATGGGTGCTGTAACAATCTAGAAACTATATGGTCATTATTGACACACACAAAAACTGAATATAATAGCATAAGTACAAATAACATCTTATATTCTTATGACCACTAAAAAAAACAATGTGACACACTTTTTCACAGAACTTCAGATACACACATTTGCCTGAATTGTCTAGATTGCATTTAGAATTTAGAATTTTAGTCCACTTTTTTGCATTTGGTTAAATATGACATAACAAGACTTACATTAGACGCTCACAAGTGAGCCACGGTCCCTCTCCGCTATCTGGAGGACAGGCGCTGAGTCCCCCTGTGCGCACATGAAGCACTGGCTCCACCTTGTGTTCAAACTCAACCAACACAGTCTAGTCTACTTTTAATGCAATTTATAAATATTAAAGATGCAAATACCAGCTATTTAAAATTATTCAACACGTCTGCTTCGATAGGCCTAAATATGGCAACATTATGAAGATACCCACTTCATCATTTCCCGTAGGCCCACATTTCCCAACGGCCCACATACTATATAACAATATATTGTATTTCGGTAGTTTGTTTGAGGGCCTGATCCCTGATCCGTGCCCCACATGGCTGCAGAGGCAGGTTTAATTATCGAGGAGAGTAGGAACCGAGACCAGACGGTCCCCTGGACAGTCGCAGGGTAAGCGGCCTCTGGCCCCCCTGTTTGAACTATGGCCTTTGATTTGGATGTTTATTGGGAACGGGCAAGCATGGCCTTGTGTATGGACTAAGATGTATGGACTAAGATGTTAAGTTGCCTTCTGTTCCCTGTGCCGTAAGCCTGTTTCTGTCTGCTTTTATTCCAACTGGTCCATCCACTGTCTCGCAGGGCGGGCTGCCACAAGTTAAACATGGAAGCCCAGCGCACCGCATTCATTAGTCCACTAGGTGTCGCTAAAGTATCGTTTGGATGAGAGGACTTGAACCCTCATTCCTCTAGCCAGCCTAGACATCTATCATTCCTCTATCTATTCTGTTGTCTGTCTGTCTGTCCGTCTATCTACCACTGGATTTTGATATTTTCATGTTTATTTAGAAGAACACGTTTGTCTACAATGGCTGGCCGACAAACACACACACACACACATACACACACGCACACACCCACGTCATCTAACACAGATGATGTGGGTCACATCATGTCAAACTATTCACACATTTCAGAGAAAACTCAACACAAGGTCTTTATATTAACATCTTCCATGCTGATGGCATTCAGAGTGTTATGCTTAACTCTCATCTCCTATCTCTCTCTCTCTCGGTTGGTTTGGGCCTGTTGACTGCTCCAATTCTATTCTCTTGATTCACTCGAGGTCTATATTGAGGCTGGATGTGTATTCATGCGTTCATATATCCATTTGTGTAACTTATTAACTTATACCAAATGATCCAAGATCATAAAATTGCACACACAAAAAAGAAAAATGACTGCCAATGATTGATTATGATTATTGCCAACTTGTTTTTGCTGACTGAATATCTTATCTATATTTTTATACTTCTCCTAGGCTTAGACTTACTGCCAATTTGTAAATCTGTTATATTATTTTATAATATTCTACTGTTTATTTCTCTGTTTTATTCAATTGCTATGCAACCTCTGGCACAATAATTTCCTTCGGGATCAATAAAGTTCTATCTTATCTTATCTATCTATGATTTACAAAAATGTATGATTTATCTGTGTGACGCACAAGCATACTCATGAATGAAAATGCTCCGTCAGAACAAATGTCAATAATTGCTCCTGTTTGCACAAACTGTACAATACATATAGCAACAGCTCCCCGCTACACGTCACCTGGAGTGGCTGTCCTGGGCCCCTCCAGCACCAGGACACACAGGAGGTTGATGAGTAACACGCTTTCTTTTAGTTGAGTTTGCAAATGTTATGCAGGCACAGCAGGTGGTAAACTGATGTGTGACATGTCAGCGGCGTGTGTGTGTGTGTGTGTGTGTGTGGTTTAACCTGTGGTGCATTGATTGGCCAATGCACCACAGGTGTGCAGCAGCCTCAGCCTCAGCCACCCCCAACCCCAGACTCTAATCACAGCCAGACCACACACACACACACACACACTCTACAATAAATACAATTCTTGCATTCGTGTGTCTCACTATCCTAATCGGAAACTATTCTATTATTTGTGACAGGGTTTTAAAATAAAGTAATCCTCTATCCGCTTTCTGCTGCGCTCAGATATAAAAGCAGAGCTGCCATTAAACGTATTGAAGTAAGTCCTTAAACAGGATTTCCGAACACAGATCCTAATGGATGGTAATTTGGGGACAAAAAGGAAGGTCTTCCTAAAACCGGACATGTGGCGGAAGGACCAGCTGTGCATGGTGGACGCCAACCTTAATGTCTCCGTGTCACAGTCTGCCTCTGTCCCCCTCAAGTGTGATTTGTATTTTGGAGTTTTTTTTGCACCCTCTGCTGGACTTGAATGATCATTGTTTACCATGTGTTCTGATGTGTTTCTGTCTCCGCCCCCATAGTTTACCTCCTTCCTTGTGTTGTTTCCTGTATGTTTTAGTTTAGGACCATGTTCTGTTCCCCGTGTGTTTTAGTTGATCTGTACTTTGTTGTTTCATGTAATGGTTTGTAGTTTGCGTGTTCCTGTGTGTTGTTTCCCTGCCCTTGATTGTCCGCAGCTGTCTCCACTTCCCTCATTAGTCTCCCTATGTGTTGTTTCCCTGCCCTTGATTGTCCGCAGCTGTCTCCACTTCCCTCATTAGTCTCCCTATTTAGTCCCGCCCCAATCCTGTGTCAGATCCTTGTCTTTACACGTGGTGTTTGGTCGGTTCGTGTCATCAGCAATTGAAGATTTGACTTTTGTATCTTAGTTGGATTTTTGTTTCTTTTTATGAAGGAATCCTTTAAGTTGACTGAGTTGCCTGCATTTGGGTCCTTTCCCCTTTTTGCCTCCCATCAGGCAGGTGTGAGCGTGGCCCCACTTGACATCACAAGTGGCAGTGTCCACCTAGAAGTATGCTGGATAGATCAGCCTACCAGCCTACCCAGTGGACTGTAGCAACTGGTAGGCTGATCTATCCACCGTACATCTGGGTGGAGACTCCCACTGTAATAGGAGTCCTTTAAGACAAGGTTCCTCCTTTACATTACATCTGCTTGGACACGCGGCAGCAACCCTCCCTATATGTGGTCACCCTGCGTGTCAGCGAGGCCAATTCTGTCTCACCTGAAGGCAGTCGACTAACTGCTCTAAATCTGAGCTATATTTGCCCACGTTCCGTCATCAACTCTCATCTTGTGTGAGTGTTGCTCTTTTAACGGATCTGGTAATTCAATTAGACCACTAGTCCACATACACACACACACACACACACACACACACGCGCACCTATTTGTGTCTCACAGACGTTGAGAAGGCCTCTATAGCGTTCTATGAAGGCTCTGCTAATCTCACCTTTTAGTCATAGTGCTGATCATGCACAGAACTGCTGAGACACACTCACATGCTTCTGGCAGCCTTCCTGAATCACTTCCTGCAAAACTTCAAATTTCCCACCATTTATCTGCAGACCTGCGTTTCAAGACATGATCTATTTTATTCATAAATGATGCTTAATGCTTTTCCTGATTTCTTCTCCAGCCGTAGGCCGATACACAAATAGCGGTTATGGTGGACAGCATTGATAATTATGTTTTACTGTGCGGTTGTTGTGATTGGATTGTGGAGGAAAACACATTTATATATCCACCTGTTTATGTCTCTATTGAGCGGACAACGTTTGCCTCCCGCTCATTGTGCAACTCATGATGCAACCACCCAATCAATACGAGAGCCAATAGTGACTGAGCATCGGGCTGCATGTGAAATCTTTAGCGATTCATTAAATCTGCTCCGACTTAATCCTCATTGCAGCTGATCAACGTGAAAAATACGTTGCATTCAGATTGGAAAACGATCAATTTATCGTTCAGTTTATTATTAATAAGGATGATATTTCATGACAAACAGAATAAAACCCCTCGAAAAACACACAGGGGTGAATTTTTCTGAGGTCGCCACTTGTAATGTGACACGGGCCCATACAGTAAGCGCATGCTGGCCCTTTAAGAGCAGGGCACCCGGTGCATGGCAGTGTTGCTGTTCTGTGATTGGATGATACCTGTCTATTGGAAGAGTGCTCTTCACCCGCATATCTCCGCTGCTTGGCATCTTACCGACTCACCGATTTGAGGCATGACACAGCCAGCCAATCAGCCAGCCAGCCAGCCAGCCAGTTAAGCCGGGCATACGCTGTACAATTTGAGCCCGTTTTGACCCGATTTTCGAGTCGCACGACTCAAGTTAGAGTCGGGACGATTTTCAGCTTTGTCGGGTGCCGTGCGGTGTACAGTACGCAGGGGGGAGTGAGGGCCTATCTGGTCTGATCCGGTCGGTTCCGGTCTGGTCGGCCCCTGCGCAAAGTGGCAGTCAGAGCGTCTGAAAGCGCCAATGGCAACGTGATGGACGGAAAATTGGTTGTGCTGTGACAACGGCATACGTGCCTCTCTGACGTTTCCTCCTCCTCCTATCACCACCGATATGAACGAGAGAAACGTTGGCAGGAAATAGCCGCGTGTCATGAGTCCGTATGCGCTGGGGCTTTTTTTTGAAGTGTTAGAAACAAACAAACTTGTTCAGATTCAAACAAGGAGCTTTTAAATACATCTTTATCGACAATTGTCAATAGCCAGAATCCGTACCGTACCGTGTGAGCACACATCGCAGACGATTTACTCATACAGTTTGAGTTGGAATGAAACCCACAATCCACGCACGACTTCGAAAATCATGTCGGCCTGGCTTTAGTCAGCCAGCCAGCCAGTCAGTGTCTTACAGGGTTAGTGTGACAGAGACTTGGAATGGAAGTGTCTCTCTCCCTCTCTCTCTCTCTCTCTCTCTCTCTCTCTGTCTGTCTCTTTCTCTCTCTCTCTCTCTCTCTCTCTGTCTCTTTCTCCCGCCTCACCCACTCCTCTCTGTCTCTCACTCTCTCCACTTATTTCTGGAGACGACGCGTTTAGCAGCTCAGACGTCACAGCATTACTCGGTGCTCCCTTCTTAGCCTGCTAATGCTACACGGCTACCAGACACAAGGCGCACCCAGTGAGCCGAGACACGCCAGGTAAACGAGACCTCTGTCCATCTGTAACTTCAGTACGAAAACCCCAATCACGTTATCGAATTGAAATCGTGAACATTGAATCGTGAACGACTAAAGTTGACCAATAAGCCTAAACGTCCTGCAATCAGAAAACAAACACACAATCAATACAATCAAAAGCTGTATATCGTAGAATATAGCAGTGGCCTAACAAAAGTATAATTAACCCAAATTAATAGGTTTATCTAAGCCGATTAGTAGCCAGCTAGCACTAAAACATGATTGTGAAAGAGTAATACGATTGAAGATCACTCTCACTGCTAGTTAATTATAAACTTCATTGTTCATCCGATGAAGTTGGCTCATGTTGACCATGTTTAGGTCTCTCCCTGAACATCGATCCGTTGGTCCCAAGCAAAGTCTCATTAAAGGGTAACTACACCTTTTTAATTGGGTCTCACAAAACGTTGCCGCAACATCTACATGAAATGTGTTATTTTTCACCCCTCACACTTGGCTCCCATGGAACCCAAGGTGTCAGCTTTTTTCTAAAACCTTTACAACCGCCACGACTGCTGAGAACAAGTGTTTGGAAATGTGTCGGGCGGAAGCTCTCCTGCTAAAACGGGAGTGTGTGTGTGTTTGGTGGCTGGCTGGCTTAATTGGCCTCACCTGGCCCAGTTAGAGTCTGGGGAGGGTGGGCTACACATCTGTGGTGCATTGGCTAATCAGTGCACCACAGGTTAACTCAGAGATTGCTCTGAGTGTGTGTGTGTGTGTGCTGGTGGCACACACACTCAAAACCTGGCTCACAACCTGGCTCAAAAGTGTGTGACAAGGCATCAGCCAAAATGTTGTCTTTTCCCTTGATGTGTTGTATGTCCAAATTGTACGGCTGCAGGTATAGAGCCCATCTCATGAGTCTCTGATTTGGGTTTGTAAGGAGTTCAAGAATGTTAGAGGATTATGATCAGTAAATACCTTGATTGGCATTCCAGAATCAAGGATAGACATGAAAATGCTGCAATGCCAAAATCAGTATTTACTGATCATAATCCTCTAACATTCTTGAACTCCTTACAAACCCAAATCAGAGACTCCTGAGATCTTGTTGCTCTGTCCTCTTCGGTCTCTGCTTTCCTTCCTCTTTCAAGTTCAGGACATGTTTCATTTGCTAAGAGTATGGAAATCTTTTATACTTACTGGGCTAAAGACCAAGTTAGACCAGTTCAAGAGTGTTCAATAAGTTAATATTTAAAGACATTATTTCTGTCATTTGTATTTTGTTTAGTCCAGGGTATACACCCTGTCTTATGGGGGGGAGTGTTACGGCCCCAGAGGTGGCCTTGTTGTGTTGTGGTGGTCTTCTTTCTGCTGGTTATCTGCTTCTGTCTGCAGGTAGAGGTGGGTGGAGCCACCAGCAGGAATAATGCAGCACACCTGAGCAGATTGAGTGGAGTCTACAAAGCCGAGCTGCTTCCTTTGTTCGCTCTGACCTGCAGACTGCCACAACCGGTGTTGATTCTTCTGTGGGACTCTTATATCTTTAACATTCACACTTACACACACACACACGCATACACACACACCAGGGCATACACACCACCACCCATAACACGGCATTTGTTGATCATTATTAAATTGATTGTTAAACTGCAGCATGCTAGCTGTGAACAATCTGCTCCATGTAATTTTACTCAACTTCTTACAATAAACCAGACTTTTCACCACAAACCTGCCTGTGTCCTTGGAGGAGCCGCAAACTAAAACCGCTTCTGTGGCACCTGCTTTTAACCTAAATGAACCTGCTTGAGTTGAACCCTGGACACAGCCAAGCCAGGAGAGGGCATTTCTAGTTAATTGTAGTTACTTGTCTTCAACAATCACAACAACTACAGTACGTGTGCCATCAGAGTCGAGACAACTGTTCATCTTCAACTATTTAAAAGACAACAGCATTAGCATGGAGACAACAGCATTAGCATGGAGGGTTAAACAAAACCAAGGCAATGTATTTATTTTGGATCAGCGGCAATAGCCGGGGCAAGCATTAGCGGCATCAGTGCATTATAAGGACTGTTGAGAATGTAATGGAGAATGTGTTGTTCTGTTGGTTTGGTGGATTGATGTATGAAACAACAGGCAGAGATACGTTGTAATGTCCAATATACAGTATATTTCCCATATACTGCATATTTCTCAGGCCAGCAACTTCTTCAATGTATATTTCACAGTTTGAAACCTATTGGTATTGTTTCAAAACCAAATCTCAATTGCTTTTGCAGTACGTGGATGAATGAATGACTTCATGATTTGTGATGTTTGGGTTCATCTGATCTTTTTGACGACGGGATCCACAAGTTTCTGTCCAGTCAGGAAGTGCCAAACCCCGCCGCGGTAGAACTCGTTTCCAAAGGAGTAGAGGAGGGCGTTGAAAAACGGGTTTGTCTTGGCGAGCACCGGAAGCACCTGGAAAAGCAGGAAGGTTTCCCCCATACATTTCCAGTGATTAAAAAAAACGCTCATGGCCATGATTGACTAAATATAAATCAACGTAAAGAGAAGACGTGTCACAGCATTGATGCTCTCTCACCATTCTCAGTTTCGGAGAGACGACCTTCACGTTCTGGAAGCAGGCGTACACACACATGGCCACATAGGGTCCCCAACACACCAGCATTACCCTCAAAGGCAACGCTGTGTTGAACTGAAAAATACATGAAAATATACGTTTCACCAATTAAATCCTTTGTTCCAACTGACGTCATGCCTCCAGCTCATAGCTAGCATTCTGCCGGAATACAAAATGGAAGAACGCCAACAACCAAATAAAGGACAATATACAATTTTCTCCCGCTCAAAATGTCAATAGCATTGATAATTGCTAGGTTAATCCCTTGCTGGTAAACAGCAAGGTAGCTCGTGCAAGATATGATTATATGACTCACAGTTCTGTCTATACCAACTAGTACAGTATAACCACTGTTTCATTATGTTAAATCAAGGACTCCTTTGTTTAAAGATTATCCTTGCCCTTCTATAGATTTACCTCCTTTTCGTTTGCGCAACAGCTTGCACAACGACTTCAATAAGATGCATATTTGTCACATTTCACGAGGATCAGCGTACCTTCTGGTGATGAATTTTCTTGAAGTATTTGTTGATGGAATCATAGGAGGACATCATGGTGACGGCAGGGAACAGCAGGTAGAACACCACCAGAGATAGCATGTATGTGACGTAGTCCCTGTTCACCAGACAATCGTGAAGAGCAAACAGTTTTTGTATTTCAAATAATTGTCCTATTGCTAGCCAATAGACTAGCACTGTTGCACACTGCAACAGTGTCATGGGTAAATAACAATAGCATTTTGACCAACTTAAAATATAAAATTTGAGCACAAAAGAACAAAGCAATTTTGTATATTTTTTTAATCAATTATTTAGATATGAAATATATATTTTTTCCCATCAACATCTTAGGCTGACACCACCAAAAATATCACACCATTAATATCCTCTGTCCTTGGATTTCTCTGCAATTATTATTCTGTGTTGTTGTTTTTTTGCTGGATTATTATTATTATTATTTGTGATTATGTTGCTGACATGAATTGCAAGCTTCTATTTCTAAAGCCTTTTTGTCCCAACTGAAGATCTAGCAGCCCTTCTAACAACGTACAGAATACACTGTGGTACATTTGTATAGTCATAGTCCTTCACAAAATTCTTGTGACGTGTACGCAAAGTATGATTCAATCAAAGTAACAGTTCTTCTATACTTGAGTAGGATTTTCAGTACTCCACAGTCCACCTCTGACCATCGTCTGCAGCCGGTGAGCATACAACTCCGTGCTTAGCGCTGAATGTGAACTCATTGAACCTGGACACACAGCGTGGTAACACCTCTGATGTCTTCCCCTTACCTGTCTCCTGTGGTGTAGTCCAGTGTGCAGCCCACCCTCATTGGCTCAAAGTCGTAGACCCCCCACCCAGTGAGGGGGAGAGCCGCCCAGAAGATGGACAGGACCCAGACGATGCAGCTCATGGTCACCGTGGTGCTCCAGAATAGTTTCTGTCCTGGACCACGCACAGAAATATTACCCAATGTCTTTGCAAAAAAGACATTTGTATTTTGTATTGTATTTTTGTATTTGCATTTGTAATACTTTTTTCACAATAGTTACAATATTTTTTTGTCACAATATTTTTTCACAAAATGTGTGAAATGTTTGAACCAATGTTTTCGTAGTTTTTTGTTTTTTTTTTAACAAAATACAAAGACATATTGGGTATATTTTTCACACTGTAAAGGGGCTTGGCTTTAAAGGGGGCTTGGCTTTGTGTATGCTATACATTTGAGTGTGGTGTAGCGGTACTCACTGGTGCAGTACTGGTGGTATCTGTCCCAGGCAATAGCTGCCATGAAGCTGATGGACGCCAGGACAGATACCATGCCTTGAAATCCATGGTATGAGCATCCTGTTTGACCAAACGGCCACTCCCTGAAGAGCACACAAATATTTAGGTTGATGGTTTAGAGGCACCTTTCAGTTGATGGTTTAGAGGCACCTTTCAGTTGATGGTTTAGAGCAGGGGTCGGGAACCTATGGCTCGCGAGCCATATATGGCTCTTTCGATGACGTCATATGGCTCCCAGACAATTTTGACGGGAGCGCCGGCGCTCCCAAAACACTTGTCTATTTCAAACTACCGTAACTCCTCGAGCGTTTGCGCGATCGAGGAAATTCCAACGGTTTCTGAAAGCAGAGGAGCTGCTTTCCAACCCAATCGGGGTATTACGTAAACTCGACGGGGTTGCGCAGAAGAGTTGCGCAAAAAAGTTGTAGGTTGAGTTGAGAAGCCGGAGGAGACAGAGAGGATCCAGGCTTGTTTACATCGTTTTTTAGTGTTATTTAGAATGTTTTAAAAATGTATGTCTTTGTGAGCCATGAGGGGGCGTGGTTAGCGCTGTCGCGCAGTGACAGGGGGAGCGGAGCGGCAGGAATGCCTGGAATGTGACGCAGCTGTAGCGAATGAGTGTAATTAACGCTATAATGACGCATGCGTAGTAGAGGCTGGGCAGGCGACAGAAGACCGGAGGGACTTCAACCGCCAAACCCCCTCTGGAATCCCACCGTACAGCGGACTACGGGCGACTATATTAAGTTATATGTTGATCAACGCGTTATTTAAGTTGAGACTGTAAATAAACAGCGTTATTATTACCACATCCACGGATCCTCTCCATTCCTTCTGTGAACCCAGGAAAAGCCACAGCAGTGGCATTGTGACAACACAGGACTTTGTTAGTCTTAATTAAAAAATGCACGCATAAAGTTGCATTAAATTTTATTAAATACTATATGGCTCTCAAGGAAATACATTTCGAAATATTTGGCTTTTATGGCTCTCCCAGCCAAAAAGGTTCCCGACCCCTGGTTTAGAGGCACATTTCAGTTGATGGTTTAGAGGCACATTTCAGTTGATGGTTTAGAGGCACATTTCAGTTGATGGTCAGCTTACAGCATGTCAAAAATGCATGATCCCTCCTGATACATATTTTGTCAGGAATATTGTTGTTTTTTGTTTGGATTTCAACATTTTATAACACAGTTCTATCCTTTTTAGGCGTTCCTACAGTACACAGACAATAAGCCTATTCAACAGATTCAGCTCAGTTTAGATCATTTGAGAAGTGACTACAGTCTAAAACATCCCACCGACTACATCCAGAAGTGTTTCAAAAACATTAACATCCGCCTGCTTTGTACACCTTTTCATCGGACCCCTCTGCGTCCCTGTTATGACGTCACAACGCGAGGCGCATATCCCCCTTCTCACCTTATGTAGCTGGCATAGGCGGCCGTCAGTCCGTTGACGTTGAGGCTGATGTCGGCCAGGGCCAGGTTGAACACGAAGAAGTTGCTGGCCGTGCGCATCTCCTTGACCCTGAGGAAGGCCAGTATGGTGATGGCGTTCAGTATGAAGCCGAGCACGCCTGGAAGACGAGAGCAAACCCCAAGTACAACAGTGTATGAATATTGTCCACATATTATGTATCTGTGACTTCTGAATGAACATTGTTCTCACTCGTTTATATATGTAGTAGGACTAGGCCTGCAAATGCAGTGCAGTTTGTGTGTGTAAAGAAATGTATAAGGCATGTTTAGATTTAGGTTTAAAGCACTTTAAAGCACTTTCTTAGCGCAGAGCCAGTTTTACATTGAATGTAAGTCCCATGTGCAAACAAGTTGAAAGCTCTTACCCCCAACCAGAAGGGCCGTGCCGAATGCAAACATGTCGAATTCATTGAACCCCTCCGGTAACGTGTAGGCTGCCATGGTTTTCAAAGGAATTCAATGCACAGAAGACCAGAAGTCACTGGGCTGATGTGTACAAAAATAATAATACAGTATATTCCCAACAATCGGGCTCTTGGAGTGTATCCCAAAATGCATCCACTACCCCGCTTATAAAGACTCTGTCATGTGAACAGGCATGACGAAACTAATCTGGAGCAAAATCTCCAGAATCCTCCCAAGAATGTCCTAACAAGTACCACCCCTCTCTCCCCCCCCCCGCCCGCCCCATACACACACACACACACACACACACGCACGCTTTTTGAGCACTTTCACCGCGCAGGCATACAGTGCAGCATATGGACACATACAATGCATCTTCTCTTATAAACCAAAAAAATGTGTGGTCATTAACTCAACAATATCATTTGCAAGCTACAGTATGTAGGCTGTGAACTAAAGTCAGGTTTTGTATCGTGTTTTGTTATTATTAATAGTAGTAGTATTTGTATTTGCTATGCTTTTGTAAAGCACTACTTTGCACCATGTTGATTAAATGTTAACCGTGGGAAACAAACAACCGGGAAACACACGCCATAGGACAGCAGAGAAGTGACCTTTGGCTCTCGCTAGGCTGAACCCGTTTCAAACGTAACATTTGGGCACGCTCTGATTGCACCACTAATCTGCACTCAGATTACCACAAACCCATTACTCTAGGATGTCCCAATAGACCTGAAATGCTCCATATTGTTCTCACAGTGTCACAAACCTCCTGTCATTGACATGTGGTAGACCTATATTTCCCTTTTTGTTTTTACGTTGAATCTTAATGATAGCCTATTATAGCCATGATGGCCTCATTATACCCAATATAACCTAGAAACATTTTAACACATTTCAGAAAAATGACATCTCAAGTTGACGCAATTACCACATAGGCTTACTGTGCAGTTTTCCATCTGTTATAGATCGCAATATTATATTAATAATAATTCTTGAAAAAGTGAATTTAAGGCAGGGCTGGAACAAGCCACTGGCTTCACACTGTAAGCCTCAATGTATTTATATGTTTAGGCCCACTGATGCAATCTCTCTCCAGCTTAGCGGTGGTGAAATACTCACACGTGCAGAATGTGGCCTCAGAACAATGATCAATATGATAATGAATGCCCCAACAACACATTCACAACAAGGTCTCTATAATCATTCTGCGCCAAGTACAATGGAATGCTTACTCTCCATTCACTCCTGCAGTATTCTTCTAAACAAATTCTAAACAACTCTTAGCAATTAGTAATAGTACCTAGTAAGTACAATAAAAAGTACAGTAAAATAATTTCTTCTGAACGGTATCTCTTTCATGGAGACATTCGTGTTTTAGGTTGAAAAAAAGGGCATTTAATCGTGTTTCAGAACACAGCATGAAAGCTACACAGGTCCAGACATTCTGTCTAGTAAATGCCCCGCAGAGAATCCACACGTGTTCGCATGTTGGCACATAGGTACATGCTAATCTGTTAGTTCTCCAATGAAACAAAGCCGGCACTGTAATAAATCGCAATAGTAGAAGGGCTTGAATGCCTCTTGTGTTGGGGGGCCTTACAGTTTATCTTTTGTCATATATAGTTTAGATTAACGTATAGAAAGCATCGAGATTATGAAAGAACAGTGAGAAGGTTTTTTGTTAAGTCCCATGGGTTTGGCAAATATCACCCAAACCCCATGGCGGTCCTGTGACATCACAAGTGGGAATGTCCACCCAGATGTAGCCTAGAATGTTCCCCTTTAACTTTACACCCATGTGGTTTACCCCAATCTTCTTAATAAGAACCTGAAATGTTCTCGTCGTTCAAACCTGTCAATGAGAAAAACAATCAGACAGTCAATCAATGAATCAATGAATGCAACCTAACTTTTGCAGTCAGTTGAAGGCTATTTCAACTATTTACATCTTTAAGTCTACTTCCACTGCCATCTAGTGGACTATATTGTAATTTAGAAATGGTTTTTTTTTACCAAACTCTTCCAGTAGGCCCCACAGGCCCATAATCACACCTCATATGCAGCGATTTTGCGTGCAATTTTTAAATAGAGGCCTACAGCATGTACCGTATTCCGTCAGGATCTTCTTTACTTCAGCTGATTTCCAGCTATGCCAAACACAGGCCTACCAATCACATGTGCATAGTGAAGTGAGTGAAGTGAGAGGAAATTGGAAATGCACATTTTCCCAAATGTGTTAACTGTAATACATTTAAATAGACTATATTGAATATTGTCAAATGCATTAAACTTTACTTCGAAGTAAAATTAATTGAGCAATTAACAGTTGTATCTTAAAATGAATTGTCCAATTAACATTGGTCTCTTTACATTAATTGTCCAATTAACATTTCTATCTTTAAATTAATTGTGCAATTAACATTGGTCTCTTGATGTAGTCCTGGACTTCACTTGTCTCCTCACAGGCAGCCTATCAGCTTCCAGGAAGCAATAATCGTGTGAATGGAAATAGGCTGACCCTCCACTAATCCCTGCCCCTCCCTTTTATCTCAGGATGCACAACAGTCGGAGCTCGACACAGACACGGAACTACCATGCATGCCATCGGCTGGTCGCGGTTATAGCCGTAGTTTAGTTTGCGTAGGCCTTGATACCGTTCATCCTACAGTATAGGATGCAGGGGAAGATGTATCGAGGCTTCACGGTAGGGTTGTATTTGGCGTTGGCTTGCCTTCCGCTGTTGTGCAGCTCGTGTCCGGTGCAGTGTAGTTGTTTCTTCCACAAATTGAGTGACGGATCAAAAGCCAGGTAAGATGCAAATGTTGTGCTTTAAATCGAGAGTGTCAACATAAAATATCTTGTTGAAAATCTAATGTTTAGCCTTTCATTCAATGGCTGTCGGATTAAAAGCTATGTTGGTCTTTACTGTTATTTACTTGTTACAACAACTTTTCAATGCTTCATAATGTCGATTTATTTCTCGGTGACTCAATGTATTTTGCTTCTCTCTTCCAGGAGTGTGCTGTGCAATGATGCAGAAATCACCGTCGTCCCCCCAAATTTCCCCAAAGACACATCTAAACTACGGATCGAGAAGACGGCCATCACTCGGATATCGAGCGAAAACTTCCACTATCTGAACAACCTGGAGTTCCTGTGGATGTCCTTCAACTCCATCGATTCCCTGAGCTTGGACAGTTTCCGGGGTCTGAGCCGCTTGGACGAACTCCGGCTGGACGGCAACGCCATCGCCTACTTCCCCTGGCAGTCTCTGACGTACATGCCGAACCTCAGGCTTCTGGACCTGCACAACAACAAGATGTCCTCCATCCCCGCCGAGGCCACCATGTACATCCAGAACATAACCTATCTGGACCTGTCCAGCAACGCTCTCACCACCGTCCCGGCAGAGGTCCTCAGCATGTGGCTGAGCGTGAAGCCATCCCAGGACGCCGATTCCACTAAACGAATTCTCGGTGAGGCTCAAGCTGTTACGTATACAGTATAGTGGAACGAAGGTATTCTTTTTTTGTGTTAAGCCGGCTTCCGTGGCCAGAGATGGCGGGTTATGTAAGATATTACAGTGTCTACGGTCAGTGTTTAAAACAAGGTGTGTTTCAGAGGATTAGTTGCTCCAATGTGTCCCACTATAATGACAAATACTAATACTGCATTGAAGAGTATCCAATCAAATAGATACAACAGCAGATAGAGAGATAGACAGATATGTGGACAGATAGATGGATAGATGGATGGATGGATGGATGGATGGATGGATGAATGAATGAATGGATGAATAAATGGATGGATAAACTGGATAGATTGAGTTAGATTTTCTAGATTTTCCAGATCTCTGCCCATTTCACCTTGTCCCGCGTCCGATGCACGCAGGTCTCCATGACAACCCGTGGCTGTGTGACTGCCGGCTGTATGACCTGGTCCAGTTCCAGAAGTCCCCGTCCTCCTCCGTGGCCCTCATCGACAGCCAACTCAAGTGTGCCGACCCGGAGGGCCTCTCGGGGCTCCCTTCCCCGAGGCCGAGCTGCAGCGGTGCCAGGGTCCTCGGGTCCACACGGCCGTGGCCCGGGTGCGGAGCTCGCTGGGCAACAACGTCCTGCTGCGCTGTGGGACGGTCGGGGTCCCCATCCCGGAGCTGACCTGGTCCCGGGCGGACGGCAAGAAAATGAATGGCACCGGTGAGCTCTGCTGCTGCTAAGCCACGTTTTTAGTTAGACATTGTCTGTTGGTGCATGAGCCAATTGGCCCTTATTCAACTATAGGGGCCATCTTGGTGACATCCTTGGTTCTAAACGCTAGCTGGGTGATGGAACCGAATGTGAGATTCCGCATTCAGATAGCTGCCAGGTGAATAAGGCCCATGGTGCAATACTATCACAGTTTTACATTCTTTGGAGGCAATGCTTTTAAATCTGGACTCCAATGGGCTTTTTTCACAGTTCAACAAGAAATCTCGAAGGAGGGAATCATTTGGTCGATCCTGAGTGTGCCTGCAGTCTCCCTCCATGACTCCGGGCGGTACATCTGCAAGGCCACCAACTTTGTGGGCACTGCGGACGCCATCATCTCCCTCGTCATCACGGACTACTTCAGGCCAGAGGAAAACGGCGGTGCTTCCAAGAGAGCCCAAGGGAAGAAGTCCGGCGGCGTGGGGAAGGCGGCATACCAGGACAAACTCATCGCCCGATATGTGCCCCCACCGACCGCGCCGCTGCGGCAGCTCAGCCCATCATCGCACCCCTCAACCGACAAGGTGCCACCGGAAAGTACGAGGTGGAGAGCTACAACGTCTCTTTGTCGGACACGGCGGCAGCACAAATGGCCGTGCCCGATCTGCCCGGCGAGATGGAGCTGGAGAAGGACGTGCTGGTCAACATGGCGGCCAACGCCTCGTCCTTGCAGCAGGCGCCCGAGAAACGCATTGTGCGCTCCGTCAAGGTGATCGGCGACACCGACCACACCGTCTCGCTGAACTGGCGCGCCCCCATGGCCATCAACACCACGGAGTTCAGCGTCCTGTACGCCGTGTTTGGCGAGCGGGACATGCGGCCGGATCAACGTCGGCGCCGGCAAGAACCGCATCACCATTGACGGCCTGGTGCCCAAGACCAAGTACATCGCCTGCGTGTGTGTCAAGGGTCTGATCCCCAAGAAGGAGCAGTGCGTGATCTTCTCCACCGACGAGGCAGCCAGCGCCAGCGGCACCCAGAAACTCATCAACGTGGTGGTGATCACGGTGGCGTGCGTGATCGCCGTGCCACTGACGCTGATCGTGTGCTGCGGGGCGCTGAAGAAGCGCTGCCGGAAGCTCCTGGGCAAGCAGTCCAAGGAGATGCAGGACTCCTACGTCACGTTCGAGACGCTGGCGCCGGGCAACAAGGCCAAAGGGGGCGAAGGGGTAGAGGGGGAGTATCTGGCCCGGATGAACCCGGACGAGTCCAACAGGCTGCTCTCGGCCAGGTCCAGCGTGGACTCGGAGGCCACGGTCAGGACTGAGGGGCCGCCCAATGAGTACTTCTGCTGAGACCAGAGACGTATGGATCAAACCACTTGAGGGCTTTGGGCTCTACAGGCCTAGCTGTGATTGGACAGAGGTGCTCAGGATTGTGCATAGAGACAATGGACAAAGTTCTCAAAACACAGATAGTTTGCCGGTCTTAAATGATATGGATGGTGCTGCCAGGACTCTATGGATGACGTGACGTTATGTTTTGCCGCCTTGCAGGATTGTTTATGTCACCGCTGATGTGGTGTAAGCCTACGGCAATAAAGGGAAGTATTTTTCGATGGAGCCGTCCGATTTGGTTTTTTTGAACGCAATGTTTCTGTCAAATGCTTTTGTATTTGTCATGCACTTTTAAAAAGAGCTATGACATGCATAATAATACTTTATTGGTGTTCATTGTATGCAATGTGTACAATAATGTGTTTTGTAGAAATTATGGCACAGATTACGAGTCAGTGTATTTGTAAATATACTGTATGTTAATGTGCCAGGATTGTTTTGGACTTTAATCATAAAGCACTGAATATTTTGTATGTGTCTATCATCTGAGATGTAAATGTGTGTTTGAATGTATGACAAATAAACATTTTTGTATGAAAATGTCTGACAGAAGATTATTTCAAACATGAATCTGAATTTATTATGTTTTCCTATATTAATCAAATAGAGCATCTTTCATTATTACAATATACTGTTACCAGATATTATTTAATACCATTCAAAAATATATACATGTATCTTACATTGAGATGCATGTTACGTTATATCATAGGATAGTGACCAGTAGGTGTAGTCTTATGTTGACCTACCTCCTCAGGTCAAATCGGATTACTCTTACTTCGTATATCCTAAATAGCCCTCTGTTTGTGCCTCGTCGTCAACCTATAAAAACAGCTAATCTCTTGTTTGGCGCTGAATCTGAGTCATAATCGCAGTATCGCTAATTGAAGTAGCCTACACACCGTTGAGCCGACGTGAGTTGCATTAGACTTATGGGCACTTCTACTAAGGGCGTACAAAGCAAAACATGCGAATCAATAATGTAAGACGCAATTGTCTCAACGCAGTGACTTGTGAGCAAATAAAGTCGAAGCACAGGAAGGCTTGGGGGATTTAATAATTTGGCTCATTGCTAAAAATAAACGTTTCTTGTGTCTCACATGTCACTCAAAGTCTAAGGCGTGGCGTCGTCAAGGAAGCTTAAGGTAATCGGCTTTCTTTACGCCCCACGCCTGGCCACTGAACTGCTCGTCCACATGCATCTCTAACATGGCCCCGTCTGGTGCACCTTCATCCACCGTGTTGTTGTTGGCGTTTTGCCTGATAACTCCAGCCTCATCCACGTGTCTGACCGGCTGCTCCTGCACAGATGACAGCACCGGCAGGTGAGCGACTTTACTGTTCATTGTTAAATCCGCTCGAGAATAATACCAAGAGCCGACGAGTTAGTGGCAGTAAACTTAATTTAATCAATCTCTACATCTTTTTTTTTTTGTGGGTTCTGTTCCAGATCTTTACTTTGTATGGAAACCTCCATGGGGCACCTTCCTGACAACATTCCCGACGACTTGACTAAAATCGAATCGAAAACTCGCATTTGACCGAGTTGCCACGTGGGTCGTTTTCTAAAGTGAGTCACTTGGCGTTTCTGTGGCTCAACTTCAACGACGTCACCCTGATGCACGCCAAGAGCCTGGAGGGTCTCGGAAACCTCACCGAGTTGAGGCTGCAGGGAAACAAGTTGAGGTCAGTGCCATGGACAGCGTTCCAGGACACGCCGAGCCTGAAGATCTTAGACCTGAAGCACAACCGACTGGACGCGCTCCCCGAACACGCTCTGAGACATTTAGCCGCCCTCACCTACTTAGATCTGTCCTTCAACCGACTGAGTGTCGTGTCGAAAGACGTGTTCCTCACCTGGCCGCTTTTCATCGCCACCGAGAAGGCGTGGGGCAAAGAGGGCTTCGTCGCCATGAATGTCGTGTTGGCGCTTCACGACAACCCCTGGCTGTGCGACTGCCGCCTCAAGGGTTTCGTCGAGTTCATCCGGGCCGTGAGCCCTCCCCTCATTCTCATGAACTCATACCTGATGTGCGCGGGGCCTGACGCCAAAGCCGGCAGGTTCTTCCACGAGTTGAACCTGAAAACGTGCACGAAACCCGTGGCTCGGTCCCCTGAGGCCAACCTGACCCTGCCCCTGGGAGCGAGCGCCAAGCTCACCTGCTTGGTGAAGGCGCGTCCGGGCCCCACCATTCAGTGGACGTACAGTATGATGATTATAAGGGGATTTTCTGGTAAGATTTTGTTTTCGCCTGTAACCTTTATCATACATTTGACCTTACATTTGACTTAACTTATATTTGACTTGCTTACATTTACTTTTGCACAAGGTTAAAGGTGTCATTTAAAGCTGCTGTAAGTGCTTTTCTTGTCATTTTTAGTTGACCTGCCTTTATATGAGCCCATTAGATCTTAAACATCCCAGATAATTTCTGACCAATCAGGCATCTCTTCCCTGATTGGTCAATCATGCAGGTGCGGAAAGGCCATTTTTCTCCAATTGCAGAAAAATATAGCCAGTGGTACGGGACGTTTTTGCATGTTCAGCTTCAAAATCTTGCTCCTCCGCTCTCTCTTTACAACTCTCAGATTCTCTTACAGCACTTTTAAGATAGAGGCACTTTACTGACCTAATCCGACCTCTTCTTGTTGTGCTTGGATTAACAACCAATTGCTTTATGTTGTTCCAGCCACTGAAACGCAGCTGGACGAGGAGAGTGTCAACTCCACACTCGTGATCCCCTCTCTGCACCTGGCCGACCGCGGGCTCTACACCTGCACGGCCAACAACTTCATCGGCAACGCCTCTGTCACAGTCTCGGTCGACATCCGGGGCTACAGCGCCGCCGCCCCTGTCTCCCCACCCGTCCCCATGCTGGCGCCCGGAGACGAGAGCGTCTTCATTGACGTCCGCATCGCCAAGCAGACGGCGCACGGGATCACGCTGGAGTGGTCCGCGGCGACGCGCGAGCCCCCCGCGGACACGTGGTACGCGGTGCACCTCGGGAGACACGACGCGGCCGCAAAGGAGACCGTCGTCGTGGGCCCCGGCGTCAACAGCTACACCGTCGCGGACCTGCAGCCTGCCACCAAGTACGAGGTGTGCGTGACGCCGAAGGACCGGCCATCCGGCGAGCGCGGCCACCAGTGCGTGGTGTTCGTGACGGGCGGCGACGTCGGCGAGACGGAGCAGCGTGAGAGGCTGATCCACATCGTGGTGGTGGTGTGCGCCATGGTGTTGGCCGTGCCGGCGGGCATGTACGCGTGCACCACGGACGCCCGGCCCAGCTGCCCCGCGTGCTGCGGACGTCCCCCGTGGACGATGTGCCGGAGGAGAATGCACGGCCAGGAGCTGCAGCAGCATCAGCATCAGCAGCAGCAGCAGCAGCAGCAGGACGGGGCAAGGCAGGGGACGTTCGACAGCCTGCAGGCCGCCAGCGACGAAGGCCTGTGTCGGGAGTCGGGGGAGCGCAGGAGCACCAGGCCCGCCCAAGCAGAGGAGGGCAGGCCGGGCAAGGGACCTCAGCTATATTAACGTCAAACACGAAAGAAATGAATCCAGCTTTCCAAAGTGGATTTCACTGCCTGTCTGTTTATTTAAAATAGCTCAGATATCTTATCTGAAGATGAACAATTGCCTTATTCCTTATTGATAAGGAGAGCCTGTTGATGACAACATTGTGAATTCAAATAGCCATCGCCGCATGTGTGTGTGTGTTTAGCCCTCAGCATGTGTAGGCTACCTTTTGTATAATGTATAATTTGTATAATTGTCTTCAATGTTCAATGTTTCGCTAACATAGAATCACTAACGGTATGCCTTTGTTTTCAGTGTTTTGAAATGAAAACCTGTCTGTTGATATTGAAATGATTATAGTATCTCGTGATGTAATGTGCATAAGGCAGGCTTGTACTTTGGTGTTGCTTTCCTTTCGGTATGACAGAATGAGGTGGATTAACGGGGAGGGCAAAGATAAAGGTTGAGACATTTCTTTTTTAGCACAATCATTCAGGGAGGATTTGTTACGTAAGCAACGTTTGCCCATGAGCGTTAATACATACTCAGCTGGGAGATTAAAGCACTTTTCTGTCTGTCTTGTCAAGTCCATGAAGCAGAGAGAGAGGAGGGGGGAGGAGAGGATAGAGAGATGGGAGAGAGAGGAGGGAGGGAGAAATCTATCTAATGTGATTCTACACGATGGCGTGATTTTGACAACATGAATTGATTGATGAATAATGCATTAAACATATGAATGGTATCATCGAGTTCTCAGTTGGGACAATGGTCATCAGATTGTGTCAGTAAATAACTGCTGTCAAACAAAATGTGTATGAAATATGAATTTACTGAGAGTAGATTTTTTTTGCATGTACCATCATTCCTTGCAGGCAGGTGATTAAAATATAACAAATGTATAAAATAAATCTACACTATCGCAGAAGCACCCATGTGTGCTTTAGTCCCGCCGAAGACGAATTGCTAAAACATTAAAACTAATTACATTTGTCACTTGTCACAAACTTAACTTTGAGACTCTGAATTGAACATACAAGGCATACAAGCGTACACGTTTCGGATATTTATTCAAAATCAGGACGGTACAAAGACATTACAAACAACAGGTCACGTAAAAGAGACAGGCAAGTGCAATATATTATATACAGGTTAATATATACGAACAGGTATATGAGTAACGATAATTTTTGCCTCCATGTTTCAAAGGCATTGGACGAGAACAAAGACAGTGCGTCATTGAGCACTATAACATACAGTTAGCGGTGTTGCGAGCCGTGTAACAAGTGGTACATGATTCATAACACATGGAATTCCCAGCCATGTAAACACCCCGGGTCTCAGTTAGATTTAGATTAGTTAACAACACGAAGGATGATTTAAACCGAGCTGTACAGCTTCGTTAGTAGTACTACTGCTATCAATATTCGTAATATAATATAATATTCGTTCTGCAGGACGCTCACACACTATGGCCTAAATGGTTCTGCAATGCCCCCGTTTCCCCTCCAAATGAAATAAACAAAATAAATAAGGGTAAATAATACAAATGTTTAAGGAGATGTATAACTTGTATGTCGTAAATACATACATGTTTTTCGGGAAAATAAGAAACAAATGTTTTTCGGGAAAATAAGAAAAAAAAGACATTTCCCCTTACATTTCTGTTACTTTGAATGGCGACAGTGTCACATCATAATCATAGAAACAAAAAGCAGAAATAACAAACAGAACCAACATCCCAAGCAGCTGATATGCAAAGACAACACTACACATTTCCTTTAGCACTTTATATGAGTAGCCGTAACTCTTTTAACTTGATAGCTGCGTCTCCCTCTGACAAGCGATATTATCGAAATTTTTTAAATATTATTTATGTATTCCTTTGGTTTCGTTACCTCTACAACACTCCATGGGATTCTAGATTGTATACACTTTCCAGAAAATATTTGTGGGGGCCTATAGTAAATGTAATAACTAGACCGGTAATTCTTAATAATCCTCTTGCCTCGGTAACATTGAGAAGTGCTTCCTAGCGGTGGTTGCCATGGCCTGGCTGTCCTCGAGGTGGCAGTGTAGTGAGCTTCTCAGGGTAATACCACGGCCACGCCTTCTCACATTTCCTTTGAACACTCACTTCAACTTGCACTGGACCACACTAGGTTTCATTGACATCTTTTTTTTTTATCCATTTGGGACAATTAGGAGGAGCACATGAACTACTAGGATCCAGCTGAGCGGCGGCTGGCTCAAACGTGTCTCCGGGGGGGAACCTAGCCAGCGAGCAAGATAGTTAGCGTGACGGGAAGGTCAGCAGTAGCCCTGGTTGCTCTCGTTGATCTTCTGCTCCAGCTTCAGCTTCAGCTCCGTCACCAGGGCGGAGCTCAAGGCCCCCTCCCGCAGGCGGGTGGACCTGCTCTTCTTCTTGGAGCCCTGGGACGCCAGCGCACCGGAGATGGTGGGCAGCCCAGCGCGGGGCCTCTCGCCCGTCCTCACGCCGAACGCCGACAGTGGCGGCGGCGGGGGCAAGCACGGCGGGGGCGGCCTCGTCCGGCTTCCCGTCCCCGCCGTGACCCGGCCCTCCTCGGGGTCGTCGGCCAGGAACTTGCCGGCGACGGGGGGGCCGCCGTCTTTGAAGAGGGGCATGGGGAAGGGCCAGGGGTGCTCGGGGTGGCGCGGGCGCCTCTTGATGACGCGGCGCGCCGGCGTGACCCTGTTTGACTTGGAGTTGCGTAAGTACATCGCGGTGGAAAAGAACACGGTGGCGCCTACCAGTATGCTAATGATACCCGTGACCATGCCTAGCACCTTCATGGGTCTGCCCTTACTTTTCCTTAACAAGGCCGCCATGAGAGGAGTCTGTAAAAGAGCACAAATACGACACTTTTAATCACACCCAGGGGATCTGAGTGGCAGCAGTGAAGACACCATTCGTCCGTGGAATGGAATGGAATGGAATGCGATGCATGTGAAATGAATGAGCAAAGCACTGACAGAGGAGGCCCAGACCACCAGATGTCTATTACGACGACTACTACTACTACTACTATAACTACTACTACTACTACTACTACCACTTCTTACACACAACCGCTAAAGGGGACTACACAAGCTTCCACACACACACACACTCACAGCCTCTCATGCGACTGGGAACTAAGGCAAAGCTATGAACTAGGACCAGCGGTACTGCACGGGTCGTGGCTAGTTGCTGGGGATGCGTCTGGCAGTGCGGTGCGTTGCAACTGGAGCGGTGCGTTGCAGCTTTGGACGAAGGCCTTGCGTGCACATAGGAGAGCCGTGCGTGTGTTGTTGTTGCTGTGTTGAACACGACTGAAATTGTTAAATATATATATAAAACTTTCTGAACAACTGGTCAGATACCTCTTGACAGCTATGGTATAAAGTATCAAAACAATTCCTATTCCATTATAAAATTAGTTTAGTATTAAAATATATACACATAAAAAAAGATGTATTTTATCTGCCGTAACGAGCTGAAAAATGATATATAATGTATATAAATATGATAGTTATGTTAAGTTACGTTAATAACGTTATATTATGTGACATTGTTGTGTGTGCTTTAGTACTCTTTTACAGACAATATAAAAAAAACCCAAAAACAAAGTATGGATGGACGAAAAGTTTTGCAAATGGTCTACAAACGGCTGTCGTCTGTGTCCGGTTTTAAAGGCGCAACCCCCCCGGTCACTTGGCGCGCCGGACCACTTTAATGTAGCTACTCTCGGGGCGAACGCGTGACTTTTTCACGGCGTTGCAGTACAGCACGGTGGAGATGCACACGGTGACGAGGACGAGCGTGACCACGATGCTGACACACATCCCGAACACGGCGAGCGGGCGCCTTCTCAGGCCCAGGAAGTACGACACCAAGCGCTCCCTGATCTGCAAACACCACGACATCCACGACACACACACACACACACAAGAGACACCGGGGAAGGGCGCCGGGGGTCACCTCACTGTCATGTCAAGGCACCGAAAAAACACACGACAAAACACGTGTCACGTGACGCATCCGCACGACGACACCAGGACTGGAAATGATGATGATGATGATGATGATGCAAGGAAATATTGTTCAAAATGGCATCGATATACAGTAGTAGGGTTTCAGTCATGTGACCTGATGTTCCATAAATAAAAGTTCAAGCCTCCATCTTGGTACTTCTCGACAAAACATTCTGCATTTACCTTTCATTTAGGGCATTTAGCAAGATACTTTCATCCAAAACGACTCACAATAAGTACATTTGTCCAACAGAGAGTGAAACAACAATATCTCACTGATGGTACAGTAAGATTTGAACAACCAAACAACCAGTGTTATAATTCTAATAATAATAATTGTGAAAAACATCAAACATTGTGCAACATCACGTGAAACCCTCCTATGAAATGTAATAAGAGAGAGCGGTTGAAAGAATGACAAATAAAGTGATAAAGTGGCATGGAAATGGCTTCGTAACAAAGATAATGAATCACGGTATGAAAATGGTCTGGGTCGGTAGTACAATAAAATAGCCCTCAAGTGACGGACAAGCCTGCCAGCGGACAGCGCTACAAGCGTGCAAAGGGGGCGGCGGCTCACTCGGGGAGCAAGGGGGCAGATGGAGGGCAGGGGGCAGATGGAGGGCAGGGGGCAGATGGAGGGCACGAGGGGGGGGGGGCGGGGAGTCTTACCGCCTCGGTGATGTCGATGTTAAGCACAGCCGTGGTGCTGAAGGAGGGCGAGCCGCGGTCCCGCGCCTCCACCACCAGGGACCACGTGCAGTCCTGCTGCTTGGTGATGTTGTGGATGATCTCCAGGGACTTGATGTAGGGCCTCAGCTTGATGTCGCCCGTCTCGCCGTCGATGACGAAGATGTTGTTGTCGGGCTCCGCCTTCATGATGGAATACTCGATGACGTTGTTGGGCGACTCCGCGTCCTCGTCCACCGCCTGCGGGGAATGCGTTCAAGGTGTGAAATACATTTGGTAATGCATGGGTTTGGAATAGTGTTTTCATCAGCGAATCTACATGCATGGATGCCCCCCACCCAAAAAAATTGCTATTGGTATTGGTAAGGCTATTGGTATTTGTAATGGTATTAGTAATTGTATTGGTAATGGTATTGGTATTGATATTGGTAATGGTAATGGTATTGGTATTGGTCAAAACCGTAAATCCAATTTATTGAATGATAAAGATAAGAGTCTGGGAGTTTGGGGTGGTTGGACTATACAGTAAATATTAACTTCATTTAAAAAAAAATTCCCCTCGAGAAAACATTCTGAAACATCTGAGATTATGTGCCATAATGTAAAAAAAAATACATTTCCTGTCAGATCTCTGTATCACCAACATTCTCCTGACCTTTTCAGCCCATTTTAGCACCTGTACATTAGCATAAACGGCTGCATCTCTTCTCGTCTCCTGCTGCCCCCGGACAGTGCCCTGTGGTACCTCTATTCTGACGGGCGTGCCGATGATCATGGTTTTCTCCACCCAGGTCTGCTGGAACTCGGGCGGGTGGTCGTTGAGGTCCAGCACAGTCACAAAGACCTCGGCCAGGCTGTATTCCCCCTCGCCGTCCTCCGCCTTCACGTAGAAGTTGTACTTGGACCGGGCCTCGGCATCCAGCGAGGCCCAGGGCTGGGTGGAGATCACCCCCGAGGAGTAGTTGATGGAGAATCTGTAGAAAACCCCAACCCCCCAAGGACTCAGTTTAGAGTCTTGATCACTGACTCTCACTTTCTCTCAACAGTGAAATCCTTAGAATTGTTTAGCTATTGTATGTTCTTAGATGTTGGTAATGCACTCAGAATGGCCACGTCTGCTCTTATCCCGGCTATAATGCAGACAATAGCAATTATGAAACTTGTTCTTATTAACCTTGCAATTATGAACACTTGAGACTGTTTCTATTCTTATCTTTATGTACCATAGCGATATATTGCTGTCTCCTTCAACAAATGTACTTTTGTAAGTCGCTTGAGATAAAAAGTGTCTGCCACAACTCATTCTTTGATTCTGATGATTCTGTGGTTCGTTTACATGCCTATTAGTATGATATGCAAATGTACTAATTGAAAGCATAACCCTTGAAATGAACTCATGATCATGTCTTGACACAACAAGTGTAAAGAGATCTCTCTGCACATTTTACAACAACACCAACAACTACACAATTCGACATCCTTCAAAGCTCTTAATGAATATTTTAAGATGGGTGAGCAGCTACTGCTGGCTCCTCAGTACAGATACATATGCAGGTGTGGCAGCAGTAACGCAACAGGTTCCCTCTGATCTGACCCTTCATATTGCGGTCATTGACTGGATAATCCCTGGGAAGTTCTGGGACAGTCTGGGACACTCCCGCTGCGTCCCAAAGTGTCCCAAATCAAGATGTCAAAACATGTGATTTCATATGATGTGTGCAATGAATTTAGTCTGTTGACGACGATGTCCATGTAACGTTTGAATGACCCGCTCGCTGGACATAAGCATCCTTTTGTAAAAGCGTGTTGTTTTTTAAACTAACTAATATAACTACAACGTCGTTCGTTTTGGATGAAAGAACGTGGATCATGCAACGGCACCAAGATATCTTCTTCTCACGTTGTCTCTGTGAAAATTAACAAGTTGCCTCGAAACTGCTAACTTTCACACCATTATCTCTACTCCTTGCCTGGAGACAGGCATAAATTTGCACTTTCGCGTCGTACATGGAGAGAGAGGAGGCTCGGTGTTTCGCCGCAGCTGCCTCCGCGGCTCCAGCTGTCACGTCGCATGCTAATTGGCTGTGTGAGACGGGCAGGGGCCAATCTATTTTTTACCCCGCAATCCAATTACAAGATTAGCCGGCATCTCGCCGCTATCTTAGACTAAGCTGTTTTGCGCGCGGCGCAGAAGCAAAAGGAAAAGATCCATCCGGAGTCGCTTTCGTACAGAAATACACACCGAGGTATTTTAACATCAGACTTGACTGAATACAACGCCCCCCATGTCACGTGGCAGGTACGTCGTCCTGAACACGTCTGAATGCACCATAACAAATTAATCAGTTTGTATAGAAACAGGTATAAATGGGGAAATGGGTGCTGGAGCTATGAAGCGATCGATGCTCGTACCGGCGTGAAAACCGGCGCGCTACTTACAAGTCTGAACCGGTGCCGTAAATGGTGTATTTGACTTCACCCCAAGGCCCCGAATCTGGATCAATTGCCTAGTAATACAACAACCACAACAACAACAACAACAACAACAACAACGGTTATCACTGTACGTGTTCAGTCCCAGAGAAAAACATTATGGAGAAAGCGGCAGCTAGCCATTTTAACAGTGATTAAAAACAAATGATTATCGGGGTGGTGATGAAAACCCATGAGGCAGCGAGAGGTTTATTTAGTTAATTGAAAGTGGGAGAGGATTACACAATAAGAGCGTAAACCGGCCGGTGGGATTTAGATCCCTGCACAGGGTCTGTCTAGCGAGCAGGACCTTTCACGGTTCAACCGTAAAGGCACGGGCCAATGTGATTAACCTCTCTGAAGAACCTTCAGACTACTCCTGGGTCCATTTTCATTGACAGGAACTAGTGGAGTCGTGGAGTCGCATACGATTGGATAAGAACGTGACCACTTGTGCCTTTTTTGTTCCCCTTTATCCAAAATGTGACATAATAGCAATATTATATTTACTACACATTATATTAACGTTTAACCCCCCCCCCCCCCCCCATGGACACTACTGCGTTACATTAACACACATCTTTTTCTTTAAATTGCACATTTTTATTGCACATTTTGTGTAATTCTTTTGCATCTTTTAGAATTTCTATGTTTTTACTCTGTTTAATGTTCAATGTTCAATCTTAGGGACCAATTGCCCAAAAGCATGTTCCTTGTTTGCAAAAACTAAGGCAATAAAGCTGTTTCTGACCTTGTCAATACTGGGGGGGCGGGGGGGGGGGGGGGGGTAAAAAGAGCTTTATTGGTAGTAGATAGTCAGCAGCAGGATTACATAATGGTATATATATACAGTATATCGTATGGTCTCATGATGATGGACTCACGGTGACCGACACAAGGCTGGAGCCCCCCGGGGAGTTCTCTGCGATGCGGGTGATGTAGTACTCGGAGGTGAACGCTGGCACGTTGTCGTTGGTGTCCAGCAGGTGGATCACGATGTCCGCCGTGGCGCTGAAACGCTCCGGTGTGTCGATCTCCACGGCCAGCAGCTGCAGCAGTGGAAACACACACAGAAACACACACACCACGTCTTTACACGTTGTGTTTTCCTGTGTGTATGCCTTTGTCTCGATGTGTGAAGTTTGTGTTGCTGTGAATCAGGACTCTCTTGGAAAATAAAATCTTTAGCCTCAGTGAGACTCAAATATATAATTAAAGGTGAATGAATTCACGGTCAATTCTCATGCTATCCAATCTAACAGAGGATATGGGCGCGGTGGTTTGGAGTCACGTGGGTCGGACAGTCGGTCTGACCTTGAAGGACAAGGTGGCGCCCTTCTCGTAGTCGATGCCCGAGGTGTCCTCCACGATGATGGTGACCTGGGCCTCGTTCAGCACCGTCTGCGGCACGACCCGGAGCACCCGCCCGGGCCCCACCAGCCTCAGCTTGAACTTAGCGTTGGCGCCCTGCATGGGAACAGCAGCACCGGCGCGGTAGTAGTTAGGAATCAGAAACGCAAAGCACACATACTGTACATCTGAGCCACAGCTTAGCAGCGGTGCATATACAGGAAAATTGTGTGTGTGTGTGTGTGTGTGTGTGTGTGTGTGTACACACACACACACACACACACACACACACACACACACACACACAAAAGTCCTTTCCGAAAGCCTTAGTTCTGGAGCCAACTGCCAAATTTCCCAACTGAAATATAAAATACATATCTGAATACAATACACTACATTACAATGCAAGACAACCAAATTCACTATGTGTGAGGGGGGGACCAGATTGATAACGTTATTGATTATGCTATCGATTACCTGATCGGAGTCGTTGACGGTGATCTTGAAGCCCCTGAGGATCTCTCCGGCGGGCGGGTGCTCAAACATGGTGACCTCGAAGCGGTTCTGGGGCCCGACCTCACCGTAGAAGGTGGGCGGGTGGTTGTTGAGGTCCACCACGCGCACCGTTACCGTGGTGATGTCATAGTCCATGGGCTCCTGGCTCTCGCCGACCTCCGAGGCCTGTCAGGGTCACGGGGGAAAAAAAGAAAAGATCTAAAATCCCCCATAGATGTCCCATAGACGAGAGGGGCAGATTCAACCCGGACTGGTCAACTGAAACAATGAAGGGACATCACTGATCTTCCTCTAGTTTACTTGAGCAATTATACAATGACTGTTATCTCAAATATAGTATAATGAAATAATATTACTCCCTCATCCACTACATTCATTACAAAGCAAATACTTTACTCTTCACTATCCACAAATTAAAAGGCTTTTTCTCTCAAGATTCATTTCTATTACACTCAGTTTGATGTTGTGAACAATAACAGGGAAACCAAAAGGCTTAGAAAGCAGCATGTCTTCACATTTTAAATATCGTTATCACAATATAATTTCATATCAAATAGTATCACTATTATTTAGAGTAGAATGCTAATGCAAGAAAGACATATTTCTCTACATTCCTGTTTTCTGAGTGGATTATCATTTCCCGTTTGCTTCCATAGGATGAGATGAGAGGTGAGAACTCTCATTCCACCAGTTCAAGATTAAAGATTCAAAGTTTAATTGTCACATACACATACAGGATATGCAGTGAAATGTGCCAATGCCCAGCGAAATGTGCAAAAGAACAATACAATACAAATAACACGAATTCGAGGGATCACAATATTTACAGTATTTACAGCAAAAAAGAGCAGCAGGAATGAGAAATATAAATAATTAAAAAGGCAATATAAAATGAATAATAAAAAATGACAAAATATTGAATAAAGTGAGTACAGACCATGAATGTTTGCATGTATGTGTGTGAGTGTGAGTGTAGGGCAGCGGTAGCATGGGAGGAGGCTCAGAGGTCGCGCCCACCTTGACCCTGACTTCGTACAGCTCGCTCCTCAGCTGGCCCGGGTCAGTCGTCAGGCTGATGCACCCGCTGGTGCTATTTATGATAAAGATGCCGTCACTGCCTGGAAAAACGTCACAGCAACCACAAAAACATTTATTAAAGTGATCGGATGACGACATACAAACGTCAGAGAAAAATAACATGATTTCAGATTTTTTTTCGTTTTATATGAATGATAACATTCAATGACAGTGATCATTTGGTTGAATTATGAAATTCGTACCGTTGATAATAGAATAATGAATAGGGTTCGGATTGCCTTGATCTCCATCTTTGGCAGACACTGTAAATATTTCTGATCCCTAGAAGTAAAACAAAAATAAGCCAAAACATGGTAAATTGCAGCAATAATGTATTAACAGTAAATGTGTGATATTGTACACACTAAATCAATATGAGCAGCAGCATTACAGTGGCCAGTCACTGTTACTGTTGTGGTTTCAGTGTGTGTCCCAGTGTTGTTTATTATCATATGTATTGTTGTATGCATGGTGGGATAAATAATGAAAATCTGAAACTTCAAACGATTTGAATGGGTAAAGAATTTCAGATTAAAGATAAATTCAAGATTCAAGATTCAGGTTTATCGTCACAAATGTACACCAAAAAAAAAGTGTGTGAAATGACTGTGTGGTGTGTGCAAACTTCCTTTGATTGTAGCCACATGGTTACACTGTTAAGATATTAAATACATTCAAAGAAAATATAAAATATTAAAGAATAAAATAAAAAGTAATTATAAAGGTATAAAATAAAACAAACCAATATCTATAAAAAATATGATATAATACTAAAATATACAAGAATAGTACTGAGACTATTAAGTCGGTAGCCAGGTCTATGTACTGTAGCTGTGGGTGCAAGAATGAAAGTATCATGTAATATTAAGTAATGTGCTGCAGAGACGGCCTGCTTACCGGAAGTGAGACCTCATAGATGTACCCGAAGTAGGGCGTGCCCACGAAGGAAGGGGGCGTGTCCTGGGCGTCGACCACGTTGACGGTGATGGTTGCCGTGGAGCTCATCACCTGGTGTACGCCCTTGTACTTCCCCCCTCCGTCCTGACAAAGATCAACTTCTGGTTGTCATGATCATTTATTGTCATACTTATAATACAATAATAAGTACTTCAGTTTAGCATGAGAAACACTTGGCAGTTGACGAAGTAGCAAAAAAAAACCCTGAATATTTCATATCAATTGAAAGACTTTCATATAAAGTTCAAGACATTATACCGGCCATGGTTATAATTAGCATATAAAATAATTCATAATATGCTGCATAGTTCTGCATTGTTTCATCAGGGGAACCTTCACTATAGGTTCGACATTGCCAAGCTTAATAAAACAACTAAATATATGTGACTTTGGTTCCATTACTCTACTCTCATTGTAACTCTACTCTACTCTATTCATTTACTCTCCATTAAATTACGATAACATTTTAGAATGTATAGCTTATAGATTATAGATTTTCCTTAAGCAAGGACTGAAGAAAGTTTAACTTTGGACTTAAGTGCTGTCACAACTGAGACAACTTTGATCAATTTCACCCAAGACACTACACTGATTACCATATGTTCATCATTATAACGCAGATAAGTAGAGACTAGTGCCTCGTTCATGGCCACCCTGACAACGGCCACTAAGATGGAGGACAGGAGGGTTACCTTGGCAACCACAGTAACAAAGTGTGCCGGTGTCGTCTCGTAGTCCAGCGTCTCGTTGGCTCTGATCCGCAGGACCCCGCTGTGCCCGTCGATGGTGAACTTTGTGGGCGGCGAGTTCTGATCACATGGGGAAAAGGACCGAAGCAATTAATAAACCAATGAGTAGTATGAATAATACATTCAGAGTGTGTGTGTGTGTGTGTGTGTGTGTCTGTGTGTGCATGTGTGTGTGTTTGTTTTGGGCATGGGTGTGCGTGTGTATATGAATATGCAAGTGTGTATCTATGTGTGTGTGTGTGTTTGTTTTCGGCATGGGTGTGCGTATGTATATGAATATGCAAGAGTGTGTCTATGTGTGTGTGTGTGTGTGTGTGTGTGTGTGTTTGTTTTGGGCATGGGTGTGCGTGTGTATATGAATATGCAAGAGTGTGTCTATGTGTGTGTGTGTGTGTGTGTGTGTGTGTGTGTGTGCATGCCTCTGTGTATGTGTGTGTGTGTTGCTGTTGTTTTATGTGTTTGTTTGTTTGTTTCTGCCTGTCTGTCTATCTGTCTGTCTGTCTGTCTGTCTGTCTGTGTGTGTGTGTGTATGTGTGTATGTGTGTGTGTGTGTGTGTGTGTGTGTGTGTGTGTGTGTGTGTGTGTGTGTGTGTGTGTGTGTGTGTGTGTGTAGCTCAGCACCTCACTCACCATGCAGTGTGTGTGTTACATGACCACAACCCTGACAGGTGTTGGCTCAGAGCAACCCCTGAGCCCTGATGCTGATTCTTTGCTCAAATGTCATTTCTTTAACAGGTGAAGGTAAATGTCTTGGCCCCCACCCATGGCTTTCTGCATTACTGAAATGTGTGACCTTTTGCCCCCCCGCTTGACATGTCTACAAAGCGGGTGCAGTCATGATGTCAGCCTAACCTTTAGTGTGTGGCAGTGGGCCTTATTCACCTAGCGGCCATCTTGATTCTGAACGCTAGCTGGGTGGGAGGAGCTAGAAATGCGGAATTAGAACCAAGATGGCCGCTGGGTGAGTAAGGCTAGTGTTTAGAACCAAGATGGCCACTGGGTGAGTAAGGCTAGTGTTTAGAACCAAGATGGAACCAAGATGGCCACTGGGTGAGTAAGGCTAGTGTTTAGAACCAAGATGGAACCAAGATGGCCACTGGGTGAGTAAGGCTAGTGTTTAGAACCAAGATGGCTGCCAGGTGAATAAGGCTAGCATTTAGAACCAAGATGGAGCCAATATGGCCACTAGGCTAGCGTTTAGAACCAAGATGGAGCCAATATGGCCACTAGGCTAGCGTTCAGAACCAAGATGGAACCTACAGGTGGTGAATGTGTGGCATTTACCTCCAGGTAGTAGGAGACGCTGCCCCCTGAGCCCATGTCTTTATCCACCGCTTGCACCTTGTAGATGCTGCTGCCGGGAGCGGTGTCCTACGGAGCCAGCAGACAGCCAATCAACACGTTTTCAGCGACTCACGACTCTCAGCTGAGCTTCCACAGAGTCGTGATGTTGTCATGTAATATAAAAAATAAAAAGAGAATGACAAATGAACGTCATGAACATCTAACCTCAGGGACGTCGATAATGAAAGGCAGGTTCCGGAACTCGGGTTGTTCGTCGTTGGCGTCGGTGACGAAGATCCTCACCGTCTCAACAACCTGAAGATATAAACAAACATTCTTATGCACAAAATAGATGGAATACACATTGTGAATTCAAGGTGTACTTCTTTTTCCAAAAATGGCTCTATTAAAAAGCACGAGAAGGTGTGAATTAACTCATTCCCTTAAGGAAAGGTTATTACTCACTTTATTACGACCGTCTGTGATGCTGACAAGTGCTGAGATTTCCGCTTGTTTCTACAAAAGAAAAAAGAAAGTCGTCACCATGCTCGGCGAAGAAGCCCATTATTTAAGTGAGTCCTATTTATTGAGGGTTAAATCACGACTTCACATCTCTGTGACCTCGACGACCTCCACCTCACCTCTCTGTCAAGTTCCTGGACCAGAGTCACATTTCCCGACTTGGTCTCGGCCCTGAAGTACTCTCTGGAGCCCTTCTCGAAGGCCAGCTCGTATCGCACCGGGTCGTCCTCGGGATCGGTGCCGTTAAGCGTGTACACGTGTGTTCCTGCGTGGCACAGGAAAAAATACAAAACATCTAAATAGTCTAAATCCTTTAATTTTGTCTGTAGAAGCATAATGACGCAGGAAAAAGCGATTTGATTAGCCGCTGTGATTCCCGGTAATAACCCGTGTGATGTGTTGCTCGGTATGTGAACACGAGGTAATAATCAGGCCGGCTGAGTCATCTGCAGATATTTGTTTGCTGCTTATTAGCCTGCGTAGCTACGTCACGGTAATCTAGACAGTCTGTAACAACAGGGGCCAGACAACAACACCAGCAACTACACACCGATACACACCTGCACCTCACATACACCTTTGGACCATGGGAACACACACACACACACACACACACATGAACATGTTTATACACAATCCAAAGCCACTCACCGACTGGTGTGTCTTCTGAGATACTGAACAAAGCCATGTTCCCGTGAGTGCTGCTCGGTCCATTGTCGTAGAAGTACGGAGCATAGTCTGATTGCCCTATTTTAAAGACGTAGATAGTTAGTCGAGGAGTAGGAGTAGTAGTAGGATGAGAAGGAACAGCCCTGTGTGAGGGAATGCTTCACAACGCAGTCACATATTCTTTAAACTATTTAGATTTTGATTCACTGTACCCCTGAGATGGCGAAGCATATGCCACAAGCGTTTTATAATGCGTTTACATACATACTAAAATACCGCATTAAATACTGCGTACATGCATACAACATGTTAAATATGCTTGTGTGTATGTCTGAGTGTATGTAATATATCATAAAATCTATGGTTTTGACACTTACTTGCTGAAAGGGCAAGTATAGCATGCAGAGGTAAAAAACAAGAACAGCAAGATATGAAAAAGTTGCTTGAGTTCTTTTACAATTTATGTTGAGAAGAATACTGTTTAGAAGAATACTTTTTACTGTACTTATTGGGTACTATTACTAATTGTTTAGAGTTGTTTAGAATGTATGTTTAGAAGAATACCGCAGGAGTGAAATGGGGAGTAAGCATTCCATTGTACTTGTTACATATGGCAATCAAAGAAATCTTGAATCTTGGAAAATAAGCACATTTAAGAAAAACCTGATGATGAGTTTTTATGGTCAGGTCAAGACGCAAGACACAAGACACAAGAAGAAGACACAAGACACAAGACGCAGGACACAAGAAGAAGACACAAGACACAAGACGCAAGACACAAGAAGAAGACACAAGACTACAATCTGACATGCGCCCTCCACCGAGACGGCCATGCCCTCGGCTGGTGTTAAAGGATTAGCTGGATAATATCGAGGCAATGCACCGGCGACACACTGGGCTAACCATCGACAACACAAGACCCTAGAGAGACAGATACGCAAAAAAAAACAAAAAAAACCAGGAGCTGCTTCTACCTGAGGTGCAGGGACTCAAGGCGGTGGCGGCCACGAGAAACCATAAAGCCTGCGTCCTCTGGTCTCTCATCTTCATCCTGAAGAGGAGGTGAGGCTTGGCTGGATCATGTGGGTGGATGGCGAGAGCGGAGTAGAACGGAGCAGAGCGGAGCGGAGCGGTGAAGAGACCAGCCCTTTCTGGAGGTGTTTCTCAGGAGCTGCGCTGAGCTGAAGGAGAGGAGAGGAGCTGAAGTGAATTCTAAAGACGGCTAATCCCGTGACGCGCCCTTCCCTTTACTTTTCCCCACGGGCAGCTCTTGGTCACCTTCACGTCGAGGGAGGGGGGGTGGGAGGGTGTGGCTCTGACTGGAAGGCGTACTCTCAGTCGGGTACTCTCGTGACCGCCGGGGATATGTCGACAGTATGTCACCCTTTGCCCGGGTGTCGTCATCACAGTCACACCTCGAACGGCGCGCACCTGTGTGTGACATCACAGAAAAACACACCTCTGTGCGCGCGCGGCATCAGTTAACAAAAGCTGAAATAAACACGATAATAGACTCACTAAATGTAGTGTATAGTAGCATAGTGATATACTGTTAATATTGTCAAATTGGGTGTTTGGATTCATCGTATGTTTGGAGGGTGTGAATCTCTGTGTGTGTGTGTGTGTGTGTGTGTGTGTGTAAACACTTTTGCACATTTGGCATTCAGCTTAGCATTATTAACTGCTGTAAAAGGTTGAGAGGCGTCTTCTCAGCCCCTCTCAGATCCAACCCGAATGGTAGATCATTCCGAATGTAGATCAGATCAGTGGATCAGAGGTATAGCTAGCCTAGCCCTATCTATTCCCTCTAGATCTACGCTCCTTTGTGTGGAACCCCACTGATGTAGCATTGTGCTTCAGCAATACTAATGGTCGATTCATTTTAGAGCACCACCAGCAAATCAAAACTCTAATTCGATTCAATTCAATCATTTCCTCCCCATAACATCTATATAAAGTATATCACATTTATATAGGCTATATAACCAACCATAAATACTTATTTTTCTGGGATCAGTGTAAACTAATGTAATGGGTGTCTGCTTCAGGGTATGAATGACCTCCTGTGTAATGGGATTGCAATTAAATCATTTACACAATTATGTATATGATCACTATATTAATAACACATATGGTAATGGTACCATAGAGGATTCTGGCAGTCGCTATGACTCACAATGACACCTTATATATATCTGCACATCATGCAAATTACATAAACCTTATTAGTATGAAACGTTTTTCGGATATACAGTGTGTATACCAAAGCAAGCATGCTTGAGTGACTCACTCCTCGTTTGTGAAACAGGTGTGAGGCGAACACACACACACACGCTCTCACACACACACACACACACACACACACACACACACACACACACACACACACACACACACACTACACAACATCTATGTGTTCACGGAGAGGTGCAATGAAACAAGTCGTGCGCACACATCCTCTCTCTTCACAGCTATATAAATAGGACGTGACAGCCAACCGCACGCTTGTACTCGTGGTCGGCAGCCAATCAGGAGTAACCCCTGCTCCGGCTCCGCCTCCGTGAGTTACAGGAACAGGAGGCAGAGTCATCGAGCTCTGGCAGGAAGTTAGATTAGGGTTCCATTTTAAAGTACATTGTTGTTATTGTCAGAAGAAGAAGAAGAAGAAGAAGAAGAAGAAGAAGAAGAAGAAGAAGAAGAAGAAGAAGAAGAAGAAGAAGAAGAAATATTTTCAAGGGATACGACTTCTATACAAAATAGTGATTTTGCCTTCTCTGATAAATGTGTGGGCCAATCTCATCAATGAAGTGAATTGATTGCACCGTAGCTGTAGGGAAAAGCCTGGTGTGAACACAAGACCCTTCGGCCGTGGATTATGCAACAGGAAGGGCTTAGCCTACTGGGAGGAGGGGGGGGGGGGGGCGCTTGTCAAGGCTCTCTGGGTCAGTGTGAGAGAGAGCTATTCCTGCGCCACACAACAACAACAACAACAACAACTACAATGACTACATGCAGGCTCTTTGTTTGTTGACCTCCCTGACCCTTCCTCTCTCTCTCTCTCTCACTCTCTCTTTCTTTCTCCCTTGTTCTCTCTCTCAGTCTCTCACTCACCCTCTCTCTCAATCTCCCTCTGCCTTTCCCTCTCCCGCTCTCTCTCTTTCGCTCTGCTTCTCTTTCTCTCTCCCTTTCCCTCCATCGCACTCGCTCCTTCTCTCTCTCCCCCTCTCTCTATTTCCCTCTGCCTCTCTCTCTCCATTGCTCTCTCTCCCTCCCTCCCTCCCTCTATCTATATCGCTCTCCCTCTCCTTTCTGCCTCTATCTATCTTTCTCCCCCTTTCTCTCCCTCTATCTCTTTCGCTCTCCCCTCTTTTTATCCCTCCCTCTCTATCTACTTTCCTGTCAGTCATACCTCAAGCACATGCATGTGCTACTACAGCATACAAACACAAATGCGTCCACACACACACACGCACACACACACGCACACACACACACACACACACACACGCCGCTTATACAACCAGCACATAAATGTCGGCTTTACACATCGAGGATCCGGTGAACATCGGTCCCCGCCTGTGGAAAAACATGACACGGGTCTCCCATTCATCCCTGGAGACGGCAAATCTCCCGTACGCGGGAAAAGCACCATGTCACGATGTCATCGTTATTGCCCTCTTCATCCCCTCTCGTCCATCTGCGACGCCGGGTCCCACCCGTGCACCTTACGATTACGTAAGGTGCACCCTCGGCCCCATGAAGCAGCAGCAGCAGCAGCAGCGGCGGCGGCACACCATCACTATCATAGACAGGGCCACAACCTCCACTGGGGTTCTATTAAGCGGCTTTACTGCAGGCTCGGTGTGGTTTCATCGTCGCTACATCAGCTACCACACTGTAGCTGATGTGCGCCACATTTGTCTTGCACCTGTACTTTATATTATTATTATTATTACTATTACGATGATGATTCATTTCTTTTTTATGTGCACGGACGTCAAACAGCACCTGATAGCAGTGGGGGGGGGGGGGGGGGGCTTTAATTTTAGCAGCGGGGGGTGGGGCGGGGGGGCAGATGGCAGACGAGAGGATAAACTAAGATAATCCTTTGTCATCTGCTGCTGCCTCTGCTCGCTGCTACACTAACACTTATACCGGCGGTCTGTAGGAGGGGACACAAAGTAGAATCACACCTCCTCACCCACTCACACCTCCCACAACTCCCAGCACCACCCATGTCCTGAGCTGGGCTGGGCTCATGCTGGCCCCGGCTGCCGTCGAGTTAGATGCGACACAGAATGCAGTGTTAGCGGTGCCTGAAGGCTGTTCAATGGGCACAGGGATTAGGTGTGGAAATGGAAGGATTCAGGTGGACAGTCATGGGCCTTATTCACCTGTAGCGGCCATCTTGGTTCTAAACACTGGCGGTGAATGACACTGACAGCGATAATAATTATCGATACGAATTTTCCTGACTCATGCTGAACTTTGAGGATCATATCTTCCCCACATTTAGCAACGTGCTAGTTTATTGAAGTAGCATTTGTTGCAAGCGATGCATTTAAATGTCTCTCTCGCATTTTAATATCCCAATTATTCAAACCCCACTGTAATTGAGACATGTGCTGACTGATTCCATTCTCCATTCAATCAATAATCAAAAGTAATCTTCTCTCTTTAAGGGAAACCTTGACAGAGCATTCACAGGCCATGACTCACACAGAAGTGACTCCAGTGCCCTACAACAACCCAGCAACCCAACTGCGTCAGGCTCTCAGGCAGTATGAGGCGCCCCCTGTTGACCTTGGAATCATTAAAAGGCAACCTAGCAATTATAATTAGTTTTTCTATTAACCTTGCAATTATGAATGCTTGAAAACTTATATTCTTATCTTTATCTTATCTTCTTAATGACCTAAATGTAAATATGAGCAGAGGTTAGCTGTTGATCGGGTATGACTCATGTAATATTATAAATATAATATTTAAAATAACATGAACTGCTGATGTAATGCTTTACTTCTAAAATGTAATTCTAAAACACAATCAGACCCACACACACACACGTGGATGTGGTTGGAGAGTCCTACGCCACACATACACATACTGCCTCCTAGTGGTCAATTGTAGACCTTCATATATAATGAATACAGATCATAAAGGGCAACATACTGTCATGATTTTGTAATATAATATTAATTTGTTCACACTTTTTTTCTAAATGTATGGGGGTGGGGGGTTAATTGTTTTTACATTTAAATGTAGGTAGTAGCCTATGGTATTCATGACTTGCACAATAGCCTATCTTATTGGACGGCATCAAATTTAGGCAAATTCACAAATACTGAAACTAAAATCACAAAAAAAGTGGGAAAAAAGTGTTTCTTCTCTACAGATCCTTTCCAAAAAATTGGAATATCATGGAAAAGTTTTGTAGATTATAGATTCATCACACAAAGTCATGTATTTCAAGTATTTATTTGCTTAACTTTAAGCCAAAGTTTGGCTTCCAGCTCATAAAAAAACCCCCAAAACAGTATTTCAAGAAATTAAATATCACCAATCAAAACCAATCAAAAAACTGCATTTTCAAAACAGAAATGTTGATCTTCTGAAAAGTGATGTTCATGCCTGCACTCAATAGCCTACTTGGTCGGCAATCCTTTTTTTAGCTTGAATGGAATCATGATATTTCCATGATGATTCAAATTTTTTTTGGAAAGGATCTGTGTTGTAGCTGCAGGTGAACGCTGAGTGCTGTGAGTGGCGAAAAGGAAAAGTATTGGGGACGTGTGCCAGCATAATGATTGGCATCCATGACTGTCCAATTAAAAAGCCTCGTCGTTTATAAACGACGAGGCTTTTTAATTGGACAGTCATGGGGACGGCATGGGGGCGGGGCTTCGCCGGCGCAAGAAACGCGTCAGGTGCGTCAGGTGCGTTCGATCGTTTTGCGCAACATGAGGACAGGACAGGTAGGCTGCATTTTCACTCTTTCTTCATTCTATGTGCAGTAATCTGCGTCGGATTTCTTCTCATTGACCTTGATGAGTGTATTTATGAGTGTATCACAGTTTTCTTTATTTCTTTTGTATCTTACTGTCTTACTATCAATTAATTATTATATTATTAATGGATACCTGGCTCGTCGGGGTCAGAGGGGCTCTTGTGCCGTAGATGTGTGTGCCGCTGCAATGTTATCCAGCCTTATTCATGCATTCGTAATAACGAATACAAAAGGGTCTACTTTCACATTTTCTTTCATATCATTGTGTCAGTTGTGTCTTGTGGTCGTGTCGCTGTCCGACGTGATGAAGTGCGGGAACTCCCCTCATCATACCTGTTTAGACACAGGTATGATGAAGAGAGGCCAGGTGTTATCCTCAGGTTAGGTTTAGACACAGGTATGATGAAGACACGAGCACAGGTGTTGTCCTCAGGTTAGGTTTAGACACAGGTATGATGAAGACACGAGGCACAGGTGTTGTCCTCAGGTTAGGTTTAGACACAGGTATGATGAAGACACGAGGCCAGGTGTTAAGCTCAGGTTAGGTTTAGACACAAGTATGATGAAGACACGAGCACAGGTGTTGTCCTCAGGTTAGGTCTAGACACAGGATATGATGAAGACATGGGCCACAGGTTGTTGTCCCTCGAGGTTAGGTTTAGACACAGGTATGATGAAGACACGAGCACAGGTGTTGATCCTCAGGTTAGGTTTAGACACAGGTATGATGAAGACACGAGGCACAGGTGTTGTCCTCAGGTTAGGTTTAGCCACAGGTAGCCATGGTATCGAAAGTGATGTTATGACTGGAAGTGGGACAAGTGTGGACGTAAGCTGCTGTACTAAAATAGTCCAATTCATAGTCACCTACAGTATGTACGTGCTAAATTAGAGACTTCTTTCCCATCTTGAAACATGCATGTGTTTGCTTGCTTTACCACAGTGACTTGTGTCGTGTGTTCTTCTTGTGTTGACATCAGACTGGGGTTGAGTGAGATGCGCCATGGACAGGAATGGACCAACATGTGACTCACACGTGTCAGACATATGTGTGTCATCATGCCTCATAGCTGTTTACAACCGTGAGTTCGCCTCGCGACACTGTGTGCTGTATACCATGGATATAACAATGTCATACCCATGCATTGTCTGCACGGTGAGAGAGTATCGTTTCTGTTGAATTTTCCAAATGTTAATTCTCCCAAAAAGTGAATGAAAGGGTGACTTTGAGGAAACGTTATCAACCTAAAATTATGATATTGTCTCCTGCATGATTTTAATATGTTTTGGGAATCCAAAAAGTTGCAAAATGAACTGCATTTAATTAACCTATGCTTATCTGATCTGTGGCCACTCAAAGCACCATACAATTAGCCTCACGTTACCCATGCATACACCCATTCATACACCGACGGTGGTGTCGACCCTGCAAGGCAACAGCCAGCTCGTCGGGACCAGTTAGGGTTAGGTGTCCTCCTCAGGGTCACCTTGACTTGGCCATTAGGAGCCAGGGATCGAACCAGCAAACTTATGATTGCCAGACGGCCTGCTCTTGCTCCAGGAGTTGACCTAACAAAATAAATTGTGTTTGGCAACATCCAGCCAGCTCATATCACTATCTCTGACGCCCAGAGATTTTAATTAATGTAGCAGTGCTGTATAAGTCTATTTTCGATACCTTTGATATTAATTTAAGTTTTATGTGATATCTGTCTGTATGTAATGTACTCTGGTGGGCGGCAGTAGCTCAGGAGGTAAGAGCGGTTGTCTGGCAAACGGAAGGCCGCTGGTTCGATCCCCGGGCTCCGCCTAGCTAAGTGTCGAGGTGTCCCTGAGCAAGACGCCACCTAACCCTAACTGCTCCTGATGTGTTGATTGCGATATAAACGCAATCCATTTACCATAGTAGTATGTTATCCCAACAACATGACCACCACCACCATCACCACCAGCAGCAGCAGCAGCGCCGGCCCGTCTGTTCTCTCTCCCCGACGCAGACCGCTGCTCCACTCGACGTTGAGTCCCCGTGGGCGTGCGGGCGTGTGTGTGAAACGGGAGCCCAGCGCCAGCAGCAGCAGCCGCCGCCGCCGCCACCGCCACCATCATGGCTCACTCGTCGTCGGAGCCGCCGCGCCGGGGAGCCGTCCCGGGCGCTCAGGGGTCCCGCGCCACCGCCACGCGCCACCTCCTGCGCAAGAAGGAGCAGAGGCGCCGCGGAATCCGATCCTCCTCCCCCATGGGCAGGGTCATCCTCATCAACTCACCCGTGGACGGTGAGGAGGGGGGCGGTGCAGGGATAGCATGAATCCCAGAGTAGGGGGCTTGCGTTAAAGGGCTCCCATTCCAAGCAGTTTCAAAAACCAGTTGGAATGGCCCCACTTGACATCACAAGTGGGAGTGTCCACCCAGATGTATGGTGGATAGACCATAGTCCACTGGGTAGGCTGATATATCCAGCATACTTCTAGCTGGACTAGTATTTAAGGCGGCACCATTTTGTAGTGTTAATAATGTAATGTGCCCAATAGACCTACCTGTCATGACGATCGTTTTCCAGCGCATAATTAGTGTCAGAATTCACTTGTCCTCTTTACTACACATTATATAGTGTGTTTACTACATAGTACCACCAGCACTTCTGTAAAAGATATTAAAAAGGATGGGAAATGTCACATGACAAACATTCAATAGCCTCTACTGAATAATCCATTGAACATCTGAAATGTATTGTTGTTTGTGTATGAAAGGAGGAATTCCAGTTTGAACACTCTGTGTGTGTGTATGTGTGTGTGTGTGTGTGTGTGTGTCTGTCTGTCTTGCTATGTGTGTGTGTGTGTGTCTTATGTGTGTGTGTCTTGCTTTATGTGTGTGTGTCTTGCTATGTGTGTGTGTGTGTGTGTGTGTGTGTGTGTGTGTTTGTGTGTGTGTGTGTGTGTCTGTCTTGCTATGCGTGTGTGTGTCTTATGTGTGTGTGTCTTGCTTTATGTGTGTGTGTCTTGCTATGTGTGTGTGTGTGTGTGTTTGTGTGTCTTGCTATGTGTGTGTCTTGTTATGTGTGTGTGTGTGTGTGTGTGTGTGTGTGTGTGTTTGTGTGTGTGTGTTCAGGGGGAGATGACAGCGAGGACATCCACACCATCACGGTGGATAAGAATGTGGACGGGCGGCTGGGCTTCAGCGTGCGCGGGGGCTCCGAGCACGGCCTCAGCATCTTCGTCAGCAAGGTGGAGGACCACAGCACCGCAGGTGAGGCGGAGGCAGAGGAGGAGGAGGAGGAGGAGGTGGAGCTCCTCCTGATTGGCCGTTGCTAAGATACCTCGTGTTCACCTGTGGGAGTATCGCTCCATGTTAATTGGCTTAGTGTTGTGATTCTACCTGGATGAACGGGTAATTACCTTGCCTACTATTTGCCGCTAACCATAAAAAACGAAAACCTTTTCTTTCCGCATGCAATTTCTTATGTATTTCGTCATCGATTAAATTACAGTATTGCTGCTAACCACGAAAAACACCAACTTTTTGTTCTGTGTCAAAATCTCTTCTTTCTTTCTCAATTCAATTGCTTTATGCCCAAAAAGTAATTGAATTGAGAAAGTAAGATTTTTTGATGAAAGAAGAGAGACTTTGATATTGCTATCACAGAATTGATCAAATCAATCTACAGTAATGTATATTATGCTTCTCTTTAACTTTTCTGTCTGTATGTGTGCCTTGTTATGTGTGTGTGTGTGTGTGTGTGTGTGTGTGTGTGTGTTTGTGTGTGTGTATGTGTATTCGTGTGTGTGTGTGTGTGTGTGTGTGTTTCCACAGAGCAGGCAGGCCTGCGCGTGGGGGACAAGCTGGTGGAGGTGAACGGCGTGAGCCTGGAGAACATCACCATGAGCAGCGCCGTGAGGGTGCTGACGGGCAACAACCGGCTGAGGATGGTGATCCGCCGGGTGGGCAAGGTGCCCGGCATCCGCTACTCCAAGGAGAAGATCACCTGGTGAGAGAGAGAGAGAGAGAGAGACAGAGACAGAGAGAGAGAGGTCATCAAACAAAGAGCCTATACAACTACATTTACATTTAGGGCGTTTGGCAGAGACTTACAAAGCGACTTACCAAACACCTTAAAACCAACTGAGAACATCCAGTGTATTCAGTCTAGAATGGAGCTGCTATTCAGCACCAGTGTAACGTGTAGTTTTGAGCTGAGTGAGTGATGGTGGGCTGTCTGGGTGGGGTGGTGGTGGTGGTGGGTGGTTGTTGTGGGCGGCAGGGTGGACCTGATCCACAGACGCATGGTGGTGGAGGAGAGCGGCCGCACGCCCTCGGAGGCCAGCGGCGCCAGCGGGGGTCCTGCAGAGGATCGTCCACCTCTACACCACCTCCGACGACTACTGCCTGGGCTTCAACATCCGCCGGTGGCAAGGAGTTCGGCCTGGGCATCTACGTGTCCAAGTAGGTTAAGCTGGCCTCTAGGCCCTCGCTTCATAGAAGAAGTTAGCGTTGGTTGTGGGGGTGGGGGGTTGGGGGGACATAGGCCCCAACTGACTCTGAGGGGTTATGTGCCTCCCTGGATTCTTGATAATCCCAAAAACTAATATATACAGTATATTGTGGGAGTGTGTGTGTTTGGTGGCTGGCTTAATTGGCCTCACCTGGCCCAGTTATATTCTGGGGGGTGGGGCTGCAGCCTCACCTGGCCCAGTTAGATTCTGGGTGGGTGGGGCTGCAGCCTCACCCGGCCCAGTTAGAGTCTGGGTGGGTGGGGCTGCAGCCTCACCTGGCCCAGTTAGAGTCTGGGTGGGTGGGGCTGCAGCCTCATTGGTCCCAGTTAGAGTCTGGGGGGGTGGGGCTGCAGCCTCACCTGGCCCAGTTAGAATCTGGGGGGCTGGGGCTGCAGCCTCACTGGGCCCAGTTAGAGTCTGGGTAACCTTTAACAATAAACCAGACTTTCCAACACCACTACTGCCTGTGTCCTTGGCTTGGAGGAGCCCCGAACAAAGCCACTTTCCGTGGCATTGTGGCAAGGGGGTTTTGCTACACTGGCCAGTGTGTGCTGGCGGCTGACTTGACCTGTGGTGCACTGCCAATGCACCACAGGCTCGCAGCTCCACCCCCCCAGACTCTTAACTGGGCCAGGTGAGGCCAATTAAGCCAGCCAGCCAGCCACCAAACACACACACTCCCACAGACATACAATACAGGACAGTACTGTAATACAACCTGTGCAATTGGCTCTGTGACAGTGATCTACAACTTTACCTTTATTGCATTATATAAAGGTGGAGGAAAATTGTTTGTATAGTCTTGGAAACATACGTGTATCTGCTTTTTTGTCCCAATGTATGATATTAAATCATATTTTATCATCCATTAGGGACAGCCACTTGTTTACTAAACCCCACACGGTTCATGCGTGTGTGTGTGTATGTGTGTGTGCGTGTGTGTGTGCGTGTGCGTGTGTCTGTGCGTGCCGTGGTTTCCCTGTTGTGCCCTCGCGTGCAGACTCGACCCCGGCGGTCTGGGCGAGCAGAACGGCATCAAGATGGGCGACCAGATTCTGGTGGCCAACGGCATCAGCTTCAACGACATCAGCCACAGCAGCGCCGTGGAGGTGCTGAAGAGCCACACACACGTCATGCTGACCATCAAGGTGAGGAGGCCCGGGGGGGGGGGGGGGGGAGGGGGAGAGGGACCATAGAAGATGAAACTATAGAAGATCGTTTCACAACCCACAACCTTTTTAAATTTTTTGGATTTCAGTTTTTACTCTTTTTGATGTTCAATATTCAATGTTAGGCACCAATTGCACAAACTAAGGCAATGAAGCTGTTTCTGATTCTGATTCTGAATCTAACCCCAACAGTTTGATTGACAGTTTGACCCATCAGTTGATATTTGACTGGTAGTAGAGTAGATATTTGTAGATTTCTGATTTTATGGTACGTTTTTTGCCAAAAAAAAGCATTTTTTCCATCATACTGACTGAATGTCAACAACAATATCGTAGCCTCCTGCAAAGTACTACTGCTAACAACTTCACTGGGACACTTTATATATATATGGGGCACATTTTGATCGGGTTAAAGCGAAGCAGATAGACATAGATAGCAAGACATAGTGTATATGTATGAATAAATGTATGTATGTATGAATAAATGTATTTAGGTGCCCCAGACTCTGTCCTACTCCTCACTGAACGGTGTGTCGGTGGCTGCAGCCAGGGTTGAGCGTGGGGCCGCCAGCCGTTGGATACCAGTGTGTGTGTGTGTGTGCGTGCGTGCGTGTGTGTGTGTGTGCGTGTGCGTGTGTGTGTGTACATGACATGTGGAAGGGAGTGTTGTATCGTGTTCCATATATCGGCCCTTTTGTTTCGTGCCAAACACGGCTCCCCCTTTATTAGAAAGCTTGCTTTATGCTTTTAGTACAGCGTGCCCTCTCAGGTAATCTTACCAACATTAACATTGACAAGACATTGACACACACACACACACACACACCACACACACACACGTATACACATACATGCCTCTCTCTCTCGCTCTCAGCTCTCTTCTCCGTTCTTCCAGTCTCTCTCTCCCAGTCTTCTCGGCTTCTCTCTCGCCTTCTCTCTCTCTCTTCTCTCTCTCCTCTTCTCTCTCTCTTCTCTCTCCTTACTCTCCCGTGCACGCCGATGCCACAAGAAACTCAATAAGCAACAGGCATCGGGCGCGGGCCTATCCTCCTGTGCCACTCCACGCTCCTGTGACCAGGGAGATGTACGACGACGACGAGCGGACGGACCGCGGGCAGGCAGGCTGGGCACGCCAGGCAGCTCGTAATATTCCTCGCTCACTTTACCCGCCCGGCCCGGCCCGCCTCGCCTGCCTCGCCGGCCGGGGGCTTGGGTTTCGTGCTGGGAAAGAAAAAGAAAAAAAAACGGGCCTGCATAATTCACCAGGCGCTCGGGGATCAGGTGCCCATCAAAGGGCCAGGGCCGCATGTGTGTGTGTGTGTGTGTGTTTCTCTCTCTCTCTCTCTCTCTCTCTCTCTCTCTCTCTCTCTCTCGTCTTATTTAGTGGTTCTTCGATACTTCACTTTTACCCCCCCACCCTCCCTCGCCCTCCTCCCCCCTCTCTCTCTCTTTGTCTCTCCCCCGCCCTGTGGTGAAGGCGGTGTCACGTTAGGTCAAAGTGCGGTTTGTGTCGCAGTAGCTTGTGCCTCGAAAGGTAAAAAGTCAACGAGCGAGTGAGCGAGCGAGCGAGCGAGGCAACGTTCTCCGGTTCACAAAGACTCTCCTCCTCTCCCCCACTCTATCTCTCTGTGCCTCTAGAGTTGCACTTTATCAAATATAGTGATCTCATATAAGTTTCAGGGCCGCGCTGCTGTATCCTATTAGCATGTCTCTCTCTCTCTCTCTCTCTCTCTCTCTTGCCCCCCCCGCCCTCCAGGAAGCTGGACGCTACCCCGCCTACAAGGAGATGGTGGCGGAGTACAGATGGCTCAACAAGCGTACGTATCCACTGCCCTTTGACCTCCGGGCCCCCCGACGACGACGAGACGTTTCATTAGCTAGAGAGCCGCAGCACACACACACATTAACAGACACACACACACACACACACACACGTGCACACACTTAGCCTTCACATGCCTTGTTTGTTCACGATAAGGGTAGCGTGTATTTTTAAGAGCGCTCGGTTGTCATCGATCTGTTTACTACTACGAGAGATGAGGATTAGCAGTTACCTAAGCACCTTTATTTAAGCAGCCTTTATTTAGGTCGTGGGGATCGCCGCCCCTAAATTAATCCTCTGCCGGTAGGTAGCGGTGGGAGTCTTTCCAATAGGTCGCGTATACATTATATATGCACCGGGGTGTGATGGATTCATGTTAACAGGAAAGCTCCATGAACAGAGACACTGTCCCCTCTTCAGTGGACGAACAAAGACGTCCGTGTTCGCATTTTGTGACATGGCTTGACGTTGCCCCTGATACTTGTAACTGTCACAATCACAATACTTACCGACTGTCGTCTATATTATTGTCTGTAAGTGTGTTCTGTTGACCACTATCCACAATGTTCATTTAGTTTTCCCTATGAGATGAGATCAGTACATCCCCCTGTCCGTTGAGTCCAGCGCACACACACACACACACACACATTTCCAAACCCAACACCTTGCATTAACTTGGCTCAGTACTCGACACGCTCAGCAGTCCGGACATGATTGTTCATTAATTCATGCACTCTTTCTAGAAGCCCCTGGCCGTGCTCGAAAGAGTCCCGAGCTGTTTATAGACTGAGCCACGCATATAAATACTCGCCCTTGAAACCAAATGAAAGCTAATTGGTGACTAATTGCGCAATTAAATTAAACATAATCCACAACTATTAAGCATTGTTACAGACATGCAATTGTTAAGAATCTTGCGTGCTCGTGGATGTTGGTATCGCACTTAAATGGTACTTAACAATTGTACTTCTGTTCTTATGCTGTCCACCGGGCAATTATGAGCACTTGAAACTTGTTCTATTAACCTAGCAATCACGAATGCTTGAATCCTCTTCTGTTCTAATCTTCACGTACCGCCAGCGATATATTGCTGTCTGTCTTTCGACAAATGCACTTATTGTAAGTCGCTTTGGATAAAAGCGTCTGTGATTTGAAGGATGTTACATTCATGATATGCTATGTCTGATATTACGATTATGATGATAATTGTACGATGATATGAATGACGCTAATGATATGTGTGTATAATTTACCACTGCTCCTGCTCCCCCACCCCAGTGTCCAACGGGGCGGGGCAGTCCTCCCAGGGCTCGGACACCAACTCGTCCTCCACCTCGTCGGTGTCGTCGGGCACGCCGGTCAGCTCCCTGAGCGGCCTGTCGCAGGTCATGTTCCCCCCCAGCCTGCACTTCGGCATGGACATGGTGGACGTCTGCATCTCCACCGAGGACCAGAGGTCAGAATCACAATGAGAAGCAGAGTCAGAATGCGTTTTATTGGCCTTAGTTTTTTACAAACAAGGAATGTGCTATTGTGCAATTGGTGCATAACATTGAACATTAAACAGAGAGTAACAGTATTCTAAAAAATTAAAAATAAAATAGTATACGGTATAATATAATAAGCAATAAAAAGGTGCAATTCAATGGAATGAAAGGATGTGTGTTAATGTACCGCAATCGTGTCCATGGGGGGG
>PIJE02000701.1:103022-147222 GCA_002895965.2 Coryphaenoides rupestris | reverse complement strand
CCCCCCCATGGACACGATTGCGGTACATTAACACACATCCTTTCATTCCATTGAATTGCACCTTTTTATTGCTTATTATATTATACCGTATACTATTTTATTTTTAATTTTTTAGAATACTGTTACTCTCTGTTTAATGTTCAATGTTATGCACCAATTGCACAATAGCACATTCCTTGTTTGTAAAAAACTAAGGCCAATAAAACGCATTCTGACTCTGCTTCTCATTGTGATTCTGACCTCTGGTCCTCGGTGGAGATGCAGACGTCCACCATGTCCATGCCGAAGTGCAGGCTGGGGGGGAACATGACCTGCGACAGGCCGCTCAGGGAGCTGACCGGCGTGCCCGACGACACCGACGAGGTGGAGGACGAGTTGGTGTCCGAGCCCTGGGAGGACTGCCCCGTTATGCAATTGATGTTTGTTCATCAACCAAAAATGTCAGCCAACCAGACAGCGAGACTTGAGTAATGACTTGAGTTTTACTCTAGAGGGCGCTGTCTTTGAGCTTCTGCTTTCAGTGATCCTCGTCTCCCTCACCAGGTACGAGTTGGAGCGCACGGAGATGGCCATCCAGACGGACCACGCGGACACCAGCCGCAGCCTGGGGGCCACCACCCTGCTCCGGGACACGCTGATCCGGGGAGGGGAGGACGGCGACGGGGAGCGGGGCCGGAGCAAGAAGGAGTCCACCAAGACGGCGGTGCTGCTGGCCCTCAGCCGGCCCAGCAGACCCATCACCCGGTCCCAGAGCCAGGTCACCGTGGCGGGTGAGGAGGAGGAGGAGGAGGACGAGGAGGAGGGAACTGGCCTCCTACACACCCACAAGTCTTCACCCAAAACTATTCAATTATTTAGTTTGCATCTGTCTTCTTTCTCCCTTCCACAAAATATCACAGGGGAAGTAACTTTTACTTTTGTATCGTACATGAGTACAAAACATACAGTCATGTCCAACTAAGCCATGCAAATTGATGTCCTTGAAGTTGACCTTGTTTACTTGGTTGTTTACTTGGTTGTTTACTTGGTTGTCGTGACAACGATGCAACAATCAACTGCTTCAGTTCAACTTACACATTACTAAGTTATTACTAGTTTGGATATTGCTTCCGTATTGATGGTGGTGCAACCAAATTTAGCAAACGAGTTTGAAACTAACGAGTGGTTACGATGGACTTATGAAGGACTTGACATACAGACTTGGTGACCAACTTGGCGCATAGCGGGTGCAACCCGGTCCAGATGACCGTCTGTGACCCTCTGACCACCCCCGCAGAGATCAATCCAGAGAGACGGACAAGAAGAAGCCAGACAGGCCTCGGGTCCGGGGGAGGAGAAGAGTCAGCACCCTGCAGCGCTCCCAAGCCTCCTCATGCAAATCATGCTGTTCAGGGGCGGCGCAAGAGGGTACACACCTCCCGGGGGACGTTCCAAGTCCCCCTCCAAAGGTGAAAGTGGTGGCGGAGGGGGCCCCCCGGTAGACCCTCAGACAGAACACAGGAGCAACTTGGACTTGAGCACATGTATAGTCCGCCCTGCGATGTTGTGGGGTTCGTTTAACTGAACCAGCATGTTATCGAGGTCCTCATGTGTCTCATACCAAGGTCATACAAATGCACAAAACAATATACAAGCAGGTCTTGCTTCAAACTGGTTCATCTTGAACAAGACAAGCCTACATTACAGAACAAAATGCTTACGAAACAAGTGAGTTTTTTAGATGCTTTCATCCAAAGTTATATAGAGATATAGTGTATATGTCAGAGAGTTACAGGGGCATCATGTGCAGCCATGATCTCCTTCCCTGTCCTTTTATGTGGTGTGGTGCTGTTCTCCAGAGGGGGGCCGTGGGGTGAAGCCAGACCCAGCCATGCTGGGGGCCGTGGAGGACATGTCCCGCCGGCTGCTGACCGAAGACGAGGTCACCTCGGTGATGAAGGCCTGCCGCAGGGTGAGCGCCGCGTAGCCGGGAAGTTTAATCCCTAGACTGTCAATTCGATGTAGTTTGTATACACTTGGTCAGTAAGAACATTATACTTTTATACAAGATTGTGATGGTCCTATCAGGTGGAATGGTTACACCCAAGGCATTCATTTTTAATAATGATCATTAATTGATCATTAACTTTTCATTCAAGCAATCTCAAAGCACAATAACAGAGCTAAAACAACATGCCAGTCGAACCAAAACCATGAAACGCGAAGTAAATGCCTTCCTATGCAAAAGGTTTGGGTTTTTGTAGCTTTTGTGCACTTTTCATACAGAATTCACACTCTCAAATGCTTAACTCTGAGCAGTTTTAATATCACTAATGTGCAGTATGCAACAGTGGAGCAGTCCCAATGCTATATCTGTGTGTGCAGTATGTAACAGTGGAGCGGTCCCTATATTATATCTGTGTGTGCAGTATGTAACAGTAGAGCGGTCCCTATAGTATATCTGTGTGTGCAGTATGTAACAGTGGAGAGGTCGGTGGAGAACTTTGTCCTCCGCCTGGTGGAGGTTCTGGACAGACCGGAGAAGCTGCTTCTGCTCCGGGAGATCAGGTGAGGAAGACACTGTTGTGGAACAAGACTCGATGAAGGTGGAGAATGATGAGGATTGGCGGGAGCCGGAAATGTTTCGCAACGAGTCACAGACTGTAAAAGGAACGTGGTTCTAGAAGTAGATTATGTAGAGTAGGCTACTTATCATACCGGTCTGTGATTGGCTTGTAGGATCTCATGGGGCCTTTCGATGTCTTCAATAAAAGTGTAGTACTCTTGCATTATTATTGGGAAGAATAGTTTAGATGTCCATTATATTTTGAGTATCGATAGAAGGGCTTCATCCATCATTGTACTGTGACTTTCTCATCAAAATGTGAAAAAAGGGCAAAGATATGTGAAATATATAGTATATATAGATGTATAGATATATAGATTTTTCATCTGCTCACTTTCTGCACACAGATCCGTTATACAAGAATTACATTTTGATGGCCAGAAAGTCAGATATGTAGAGTGTATTGAATTGTATGGGTCATCCATTTACTGTAGTTACTTACGTTGTTTGTTTCCCAGAATGCTGCTGGCTCCTGCAGACCTGGAGCCCTTCAACAACATGGTGAACCCGTTCGAGGTGGAGGCCTACGACATCCTGAAGTACCGCTCACGTGCGTACCATCAGCAGCCAAAATGACCAGAGAGTTTTGTATTGTTTTTGTTTTTCAGAATATCTTCAAGGAGTCCTATGACGGCACCAGGTGTGAGTGTGACTAGCCCCTTCCAAGCGGTTTCAGAATCTCCGGTTTTTGACATCACAAGTGGTGGAGTGTTGTCCACCCAGATGTACGGTGGATAGATCAGCCTACCAGTTGCTACAGTCCACTGGGTAGAGGGGTAGGCTGATCTATCCAGCATACTTCTCGGTGGAAACTCTCCCACTAGTGATGTCAAAAACCGGAGATGAATGGCTAATCACGCTCACATCTGGTGGTATAATATGTCTCCTTTAAGGACTCTACTCATAAGTTACAATGGGGCACTTTGTCTTCTGGGTCACAAGAAGGGGAAAAACGTTTTTAGAAGCCATAGTGTTGACCTAGACTGCTTCATAACATAACAACACATCCTCTCTGGGTCGCAGTTAAAACCACGCCGCTGCGGTCCCCGGCCTCCGGACGGGCGCCCAAGAGACACCTCATCACCCCAATTCCTGGTGAGCCTGGCAGCATCCACCTCCTTTTGGGACACACACACACTCACACACGCACACACACACTTAGTGGTTCACCCCGAGAGGGCTCCTGCTGCAGTTGGCTTGGAGAATATGACCTACTGGCGGCAATAGGCTAACCTTGAGCTATAATGCTTGGATCTGAATATAGTAGTCTGAACATAGTAGTCGTGGGCTGGGGTGCTGCATAGAACAACATGTCTCATTCTATATACCCATTTGAAGTTTCAAAAGCTTTTAGTACACCATCACTTACTCAAGAAGTGTAGTTTGAGCTTTTGGAAGTTGTGTAACAATGTGGGGTTAGAAAAAGCCCGTTGGTTATTGCGAATTAGCGTAAGCAACAAATACTACATGCAATGCATTAGAGATATTGTATCATGTGTATATGCGTCTGTATTTGTCCCTGTACAAATAAACCATGCTAACGAGCTAGCCTCCTCCCCAGACTACCAGGGAGGCTTTGAGCTCTGCAGCTCCAGGGAGGTGGAGCGAGAGCGCCACCTGCAGGAGGAGCTGGACCGGCTGCGGGTGTCCAGCTCCAGGTCCGGGGCCCCCGCACGGCTCAGCAGGGAGCGGCGGACCCTCCACACCTCCGGGGCCTTCTCCCCGCTCCTGGACATCCCCGTGGACGGCTACGACCCGGAGCCCAGACGCGCGTCGCCACCTCACGTCTCCGCCTTCTCCTCCGCCTTCTCCTCCGCCTCTGCTCGGTCTCGTCTTCGTCTTCTTCTCCCCTGCCGCCGATGCCCAACTGGCTGCTGGCGCACGCCGCAGAGCCCCGCCCGCCACGCCGCTCGGACGCCAGCCCCGTCCGCTCCGTGCACTTCCAGGATGAGGCGGCATCGGTGCCGGTGGAGCGCGGACGCTCGGCCCTGAAGAACGGACACTCCAAGGGGAAGGGTGGTGGTGGTGCTGGTGGTGGTGGTGGTGGTGGTGGTGGAGGAGAGAGGAGGGGAGGAGGAGGAGAGACTGTGTACACGCTGCCCAGCAGGACAACGACGGAGGCGCCGGCGCCCCACAGGAGGCCCTTGCTTTCGCAGGTGTTCTCCCCGGGGAGGCCGCCCACCAACGGGGCCGGTGGGGACGAGGCGCAGACACAGGGCCACGACGACGCAGCGCCGCAGAACAGACTCAACGGCACCGCCGCTGTCCAGGAGTACGAACTGCAGACGGTCAGCATATCGAAAACCAAGCAGTCGCTGGTAAACACACGTCCAATTTCAGCCAAGAGTCATGTAGATTAGTATTTAGCTAAATGATATGAATGTATGTGCATGATATCAAACGATTATGCCTCCTTGTTTTACCGCCAGGCCTAGAAAGTTGGTTCGTATGAATTTGGGCTTTTTAAACCCACACTATATTTTCAAAATATCAGAGCAGCCCAAACTAAGTAAGAACAAGAGCCTCGTCTGAACTCTGAATCTCCTATACGGTGTTCCCAGGCATCAGTATCTCTGGTGGGATGGAGTCCAAGGTTCAACCGGTGGTGAAGATAGAGAAGATCTTCCCTGGAGGAGCAGCGTCCACCTGTGACGTCCTCAAGGTACGGTCAGTTGGCCACCCCACGGCGAAGTCACTTCATTGTTGTAATTATTATTATTATTTATGTCCAGGGCTCCAAGCCTAAGACTTTCCCAAGGAGCATTGTGGGTTGTGTTCTTGAGTTAGCGGTACACAAAGATGTGTTTTTTAGCTTATTGCTCATCACGGTCACATGGTCACAACCCTCAAGTAAAGTAAAATTTCACCCAAAATTGTCTTTGTGTAGATCCCTGTTTATCTGCAAGTCCTGTTGTAAGCCCTCTCTCTCTCTCTCTCTCTCTCTCTCTCTCTCTCTCTCTCTCTCGCCCCCCGCCTTCCCCTCCAGGCTGGGTTTGAGCTGGTGTCGGTGGACGGGGTCACCCTGCAGGGGGTCACCCACCAGCACGCCGTGGACCTCATCCGCAGGGCCTTCAGCAACAAGGCCAAAGACCCCATGGTGTTCATCGTCAAGGTGCCCGTAAGCCCCGCGAACGGAGAGTGACTCTCGGTCCACCCAGCAGCAGCCCGAGTGAAGGGAGGACGTGGCTACCGTAAACCCTACCGTCCCCTACCTGGGACACACACACACACACACACCGGTCCAGACCCTCACGTCAGCCACGTCCTTTCACATCAGACACTCAATATCCAGGCTACGGAGTGGAGGAGAGAGATTGCATGACGCGGGGCTCAGGAGGTGGAGAAGGATTTCTGGCAGCCGGAAGGTCGCCGGTTCGATCCCCGGGCTCCTCCCCCTCCTAGCTAAGTGTCGAGGTGTCCCTGAGCGAGACGCCACCTAACCTAACTGCTCCTGACGTGTTGGTTGTTACTTGCATGGGTTGGCACTGCCGTCGGTGTATGTGAAGGCACTATTTATGAAGAGCTTTGAGTTGGCCACGGGTTAATAAAGTGCTGTGTAAATGCAGTCCGTTGACCGTTTACTCAACGATAGCACAAAGAGAAGCAGCCTGTATGGTGACTGCTCTCCAATACCTTGTCTAACCTGAAGAGGGAGCTCTCGTGCTTATCGTTGGACCGATGACGGCATGTCCCACATATTACGATGAGACGCATGCAAAAAAATGTCTGCAGTGATCCAGGATGTTTTGGCCAGAGGTTTCACAATCATTGAGGAAATACGTTTGAGGGCCCGTGGAAAGTTTTTATTTCCGTTCAGTAAAATGATGAATCATTTCTATTGAAAAATACAAACATGATAATCTATTCTCGAGAAAATAAATCGTCGTCGACGGTTGTTGCTGGGAACCCGCATTGTCTATGTCTGTGCCTTATAACACCGTGTGGACAGATTTAGAAATATTTTCTCACACTGTGCTTTCACAAGACACAAACATTTTTTTTTACCTTAGCACTTGGTGTGAACTTCATAGTCTCATCTTTCACCGTCTGACAACAAAACAACTAAAAGTGAAAATAACAACCCGAGTGTAGAGTTTCATTTGTCATTTATTTTATTAAAAACATAGTAACTTGGTTTTCCAGAAGTGTACAGCATGAAAATATACATTTATTAATGTCTTCATACAAATACTGTGGATTATAAAAGTCTAGGGAACCAGCACGCAAGCGTTCACACGTGTTACAACAGGGCACGCAACATTGCTTTGGTCTATTCACAGTGGCTATGCATTGTTGAGATTTACAACATCTCTATAAAGATTACTGTTAACACATCACCATATAGGACTGTTGTTTTAATAAGGGATAGTATCTACAGTGATCTATGAACATTCCACTTCAGTTACCAGCCATACAGGAACGTGTGTGTGTGTATGTGTGTGTGTGTGTGTGTGTCTGTGTGTGTTTAAACTTCTGTCACTGCACACACACACACAGACACACACACACAAGATGGATTCCTATGCTCCAAGGGTTGAAGGGGAAACCAGTTTCAGCCCTGTCATAACTTATGTCTTAACTAATGGTCAACCATGGCTGGTTTTAAACAAATGAAAAGATGTTGTGAGGGAACATAATTAGCTAAATCTGTAAAATGCCAAATTATTCAGTGCACGGTATACCCAACCTCAACGGGATGTACAAAAAGCTTTTTATTTAAAATGTCAGTAACATGAAACACAGAACTCGATGGAAAAACCCCAACACAGAACATTCTGCACTACTAGTAAAAAAACTTTTACGAACGTAAAAAAAACAAACAAATAAGTCCAATCACGGTTCCCGTCGATCCGATACTAAAATGTGTACATTTTCTGTTAAGCCGGCAACAGAAAACCACGGAATGCAATTTCTATGACACGTGAGGAGACTTTCGTGTGATCCAGTAATGAATTCCTTATTTTATTGCTAAAGGCCAATTGACTCAAACCCACTCCGTTCGCAGAAGAATTTCTCAGATTGTCTTCACCCACACATACTCAGCACCGACCACACCCGCATGCCTTGCTTTTGACCACGGTTTTAAACCTATAATAAGAGCCGCAAAACGACTTTTTTTGTCTTTTAAAAGAAGAAAATTATTTCGTTTTTTTTTTTTAAATCAAAAGGAAATGAAGTTATAAGCGTACCTGGCATTATATTGCGTCTTCCGTTCTATTCTCGTCAACATCACACTATCTGCCCAGACGCCAGAAAAGAGAATTTGACTGGGAGTCAGATGGTCTGGGTGTTTTCTCCCAGACAATAACGTAACTATCTGCCCATCTGAGTCCACACGCTGGGAATACTTTCATTATTTTTTGCAAACCAAAGCATCTTCTTTTGAATCAATACGGTGCCACACATCTTCTTTGATAATATCAGACCAAACCAGGGGGTATTTTGACCACTTTGCATCAAAGCTTCATAACTCACCCACCTAAGCCCCCCCCCCCACGGCCTCTAATGTTATCATGAAGTATGTGTGTGTGTGTGTGTGTGTTCGTTATTAAACTATGTGGGCTGTCGTGCTTGAGTGAGTCAGTGGCACAGATGGATAATGCTTTATGAACTGTTTGTGTGTGTGTGTGTGTGTGTGTGTGTGGTGTGTGTGGGGGTGTGTGTGTGTTGTGTGTGTGGGGTGGAACCAGGTTTTTATCACACAGCTTGACCAAAAGGAGGAGGCGGGTATTTAAAGCGTTGTGTGACGTTGAGCCCGAGGAGTCTCTCTGTCCGTTTTTAAAGACTGAAGGATGGTGAGGCAGAGCAAGAGATTCTCCTCTTTATGTCAAGGATTTGGTTTCTTTCTAACAGATGATTAGAATACAGGAACACAAAATAAGACCCCCACTGTAAACGTCAGATCTGCTTCTGTGCCCCCCGCCTGCTCCATGTCTACGATTGTCTCCCAAGTAAGGAGAAGATATATTTATGTATATGTATATATATTTAGATATATATCATTTGAACAGACAAAAGTGCATTTCCAGAGGGGGAGGAGGTGGAGAAGTAAAGGGGTCGGGGCAAGGGGCGGGGCAGGGTCAAGGGGGGGGGGGCGTGTCAGATCTCCGTGGCGGCGATCTCGTCGAAGTGGATCTCGTTGCCGCTGCCCTCGTCCTCCTCGTCCTCGCGGCTGTCCAGCTCCTGGCTGAGGTGGCGCATGGCGCGCTCCAGCTCCTGGTTGCGCCGGTACATCTCCACGTAGTTGTGCTGCAGCTGCTTCTGGTAGTGGATCACCTTGTCCTTCTCCTCCTGCCACACGCGGCGCTCCTCCTTGAAGCCGCCCACCTGCTCCTCCGCCCGATGCCGCTCCCGCGTCAGCTCCGCCCGCATGCGGTCCATCTGCTGCCGCATGCCCTGCAGGGCCTCCGTGCCTCCTCCGCAGCCTCCGCCTCCATCCTGTCGCCGCTGGGCCTTGGCCTCGTCGCTCTCGTAGGCCAGCAGCTGCTCCTCCGCCTCCTTGAACACCTGGCAGTGGCGGATCCCCGCGCCCGGCCCCTGACCCGGTCCGTGGCCCAGACCCTGGCTCTGGCCGGCCAGCGTCTCCCGCAGGCGGCCCAGCTCCTCTTCCAGGCGGCCCACCTTCTCGCGCAGCAGCTCCGCCTCGCTCTTGCGCCGCTGCAGCTCGTTCTCGCACACCTCCAGCTCCAGGGTGCGCGTGTGGCCGCTGGCGTGCGCCTCCTGCAGCAGCGCCTGGCTGTTGGTCACCTCGCCGCGGGCGTCCCGGAGCTGGCCACGCAGCGACACGATCTCGCCGACGCGCTGCGCCAGCTCGCCCTGCACCTCCTTCAGCTGCTGCTTGAGCAGGGAGATCTCCCCGGACTTCTGGCACACCTAGGGGATGACGTCAGAAAATCAGAATCAGAAATCAGAAACAGCTTTATTGCCTTAGTTTTTACCAGGAATGTGCTTTTGTGAAATTGGCCCATAACATTTAACATTAAAATCACCCAACTAGTGTTGAAGAACCATATTCACGAGGTGAATAAGCCCTGCAATAACTCGGTAAGTAGCTTAGATACAAGCTTAGAAAAAACGTGAATAAAGGTGTGAGGATTAAATGGCCAAATTGTAAAAAAACAAAAAAACATCATTGTGACCGTGGGAATGTCTTGAACTTTAAGATGAAATTGCCCGAGCATCTTGTCTTTTTGTGTGGTGGGGTTTTCAGTGAGAGAATAGCACGGTGCTTTATTCAAAGCCACTGGATCGTTCTGTTGTCACATCGTCCACACCGGGAGATCACACCGCTCTCAGTGACACTTCCTAAGACTCTTGGAGGAGAATTTGGCGGGCAGCAGTTCGTCAGAGTGAAGGAAAATCAAATCCATTATCGATTTCTGTCTGGATGCTAAATAGACACAGCATGCACTGTTTAAAAAAAGGTTATAAATCTTCGTCAACGTCTGCTCTCTCTTTTAAGGTATCGCTCGCCGTTGCCGAGATAATTACAATGAACTACGTTTTAATGGCTCCCAGAGACCGATGAGGCCTGTCGCTCCCAGACTGGTCCGGAGTGGAATTAGTTCCCCAAGATATCGTTGGAAAATGGTGATTATTTGGCAACAGAACAACACGCTTGGATTACACAGAACAAGCGTTTCATCATCTTATGGATTTATGCATATTACTTATTTATCGAACAAGTTCATTTTACTTCAGCTGTTTTGCTTGCTATGCCACCGTTTCTTCTGCCCATGATGGCACTCCTAACTGTCCCTGTTTCTGGGGTCCTTCTCAAGGTTTCTTCCTGGCCCTTTAAAGAGCTTATTTGTTGGGCTGGGTGCTGTATTATGTGGCCTGTGAAGCCCTTAGAGACCAGTGCTGTGATTCAGGGCTACACAAATAAAAAGGGACTTGATGCTTGATTGCAAATGGCAGCCATGACGTCTGTTTGTGAAGCTCAGGCAGGAAGAGACTTGCGTGTCGTTCCTCTGACGGCCTGTAAGTGGCGCACGGCGGGTGGAGGCACAATGACCCGCCGGCTACCCCGTTCCCACCAGTCAACGTGAAGAAATTGGATTTCATTCTCGTGATAGAAAGCCAAAAATGCCTTTCATCATTCGGTTAAGGCCTCAGTGACTACATCTCCATATTTTGTATTTAATTCATGAAAAAGAAACTGCGGGTCGCTGCGGGTTGCAAAACTCTCGGCATCTCTGCAAATGGCGGCAAGGCGTATCAAAGGCAAAACAGTGGTGCGTGAACCAATGGGTGAGTGGGTCACGGATGCTACGTCCATATTGATTGTTGACGGTCTATGGATGCTTTGCCTCGGTTCTAAATCTACACTCAAGACTGGATATGCAGTGAAATGAAAAAAGTCGCTCACCTCCCACTTGGTCTCCTCCAGGCGCGGGCCGATCTGGATCTTCTCGTGCTCGTAGGAGGTGCAGCGCTCCTCCAGCTGCTCCCGCTCCTGCAGGAGCTGCGAGAAGTCCTCTTGCAGCTTCTTCTTCTCCTGTTGTAGCTGGAACACCTGGGGAGGCCAAAACCACAGAAGAAGAAGAAGAAGAAGAAGAAGTTATGTGTCCAATAGCCGCCATGGCGTGTCTCGTATGTGGGTCTCTCGCCCACGTAGCCAAGAGCGCCAACCGCCGTAGCTTACGTGAGCCTCTCTACGCGTTGAGTAACAGGAACGTTGTCCACTTGTAAGTTCGGGGAGATGCTTTACTCTGCCGTCCTAGCATTCGAAACTCTTGACAGACCGAAGGCCGCTCTGAGACCAATCAGACGTCGGTAAAGGCCTTCCTCATCCTCCGCATTATTTGACGTGCACAATTCCAGCTGTCATTGGCTCGGCCGTTCTGAACCAAACCGGTACGGTGTGAAGAAGGAGCACACGTCTTGTTAGCCGGCATAATTGACAGGAGGAGGAGGAGGAGGAGGAGGAGAAGGAGGAGAAGGAGGAGGAGGAGTACATGCACGGCTGGAAGCAGGGCAAATCTGAGAGAATCGGGAGCGAACTTCGGCACGTGGAGCCGTTGATATTTCACTCTGGGTCCCAGCGTGGCTGCTGGACTAGGGGGACATGATGGATACTCCTGTTCCAGCTCACATGCTCTGCCCCCCCCCCCCCCACAGTGCCTTCAGCCACTATTTAGGTCAATGCACCACATTCAAGCGAGTCTTGAAATTCACAACACAAAAACGGTGGCTTGGCAACTAACTACAAAAGTGTAGGTCAGGGACTATAAATGTAGGCGCAGGAGCGGGAGACTTTGGGGCTCTGTGTGTGCAACCGGAGGGTTTCTGACCTGTAGCTTAGAGCACCTGCCTGATGACCTGCCACCAGCATCGAGTCCTCGCTGTGTCTCATACCAAGGTCATACAAATGCACAAATACACAAAACAATATACAAGCAGGTCTTGCTTCAAACTGGTTCATCTTGAACAAGACAAGCCTACATTACAGAACAAAATGCTTACGAAACAAGTTGAGTTTTTTTAGATGCTTTCATCCAAAGTTATATAGAGATATAGTGTATATGTCAGAGAGTTCCAGAGGCATCATGATCTCCTTCCCTGTCTTTTATGTGGTGTGGTGCTGTTCTCCAGAGGGGGGCCGTGGGGTGAAGCCAGACCCAGCCATGCTGGGGGCCGTGGAGGACATGTCCCGCCGGCTGCTGACCGATGACGAGGTCACCTCGGTGATGAAGGCCTGCCGCAGGGTGAGCGCCACGTAGCCGGGAAGTTTAATCTCTAGACTGTCAATTCAATGTAGTTTGTATACAAGTTTGTACTTTTATACAAGATTGTGATGGTCCTATCAGGTGGAATGGTTACACCCAAGGCATTTATTTTTAATAATGATCATTAATTTAATGTGTAAAGAACTTTTCATTCAAGCAATCTCAAAGCACAATAACAGAGCTAAAACAACATGGCAGTCGAACCAAACCATGAAACGCTAAGTAAATGCCTTCCTATGTAAAAGGTTTGGGTTTTTGTAGCTTTTCTGCACTTTTCATACAGAATTCACACTCTCAAATGCTTAACTCTGAGCGGTTTTAATATCACTAATGTGCAGTATGTAACAGTAGAGCGGTCCCTATAGTATATCTGTGTGTGCAGTATGTAACAGTGGAGCGGTCCCTATAGTATATCTGTGTGTGCAGTATGTAACAGTGGAGAGGTCGGTGGAGAACTTTGTCCTCCGCCTGGTGGAGGTTCTGGACAGACCGGAGAAGCTGCTTCTGCTCCGGGAGATCAGGTGTGGAAGACACTGTTGTGGAACAAGACTCGATGAAGTTTTGACACGAAAAACGAAAGCAGGATTGAACGTTTGGAAAAGCGAAAAACGGTCGGCGGGAGCCGGAAATGTTTCGCAACGAGTCACAGACTGTAAAAGGAACGTGGTTCTAGAAGTAGATTATGTAGAGTAGGGCCGCGCGGCGTGGTTTTAACTGCGACCCAGAGAGGATGTGTTGTTATGTTATGAAGCAGTCTAGGTCAACACTATGGCTTCTAAAAACGTTTTTCCCCTTCTTGTGACCCAGAAGACAAAGTGCCCCATTGTAACTTATGAGTAGAGGCCTTAAAGGAGACATATTATACCACCAGATGTGAGCGTGATTAGCCATTCATCTCCGGTTTTTGACATCACTAGTGGGAGAGTTTCCACCGAGAAGTATGCTGGATAGATCAGCCTACCCCTCTACCCAGTGGACTGTAGCAACTGGTAGGCTGATCTATCCACCGTACATCTGGGTGGACAACACTCCACCACTTGTGATGTCAAAAACCGGAGATTCTGAAACCGCTTGGAAGGGGCTAGTCACACTCACACCTGGTGCCGTCATAGGACTCCTTGAAGATATTCTGAAAAAAGAATACAAAACTCTCTGGTCATTTTGGCTGCTGATGGTACGCACGTGAGCGGTACTTCAGGATGTCGTAGGCCTCCACCTCGAACGGGTTCACCATGTTGTTGAAGGGCTCCAGGTCTGCAGGAGCCAGCAGCATTCTGGGAAACAAACAACGTAAGTAACTACAGTAAATGGATGACCCATACAATTCAATACACTCTACATATCTGACTTTCTCGCCATCAAAATGTAATTTCTTGTATAACGGATCTGTGGTGCAGAAAATGAGAGATGAATGGCTAATCACGCTCACATCTGGTGGTATAATATGTCTCCTTTAAGGCCTCTACTCATAAGTTACAATGGGGCACTTTGTCTTCTGGGTCACAAGAAGGGGAAAAACGTTTTTAGAAGCCATAGTGTTGACCTAGACTGCTTCATAACATAACAACACATCCTCTCTGGGTCGCAGTTAAAACCACGCCGCTGCGGTCCCCGGCCTCCGGACGGGCGCCCAAGAGACACCTCATCACCCCAATTCCTGGTGAGCCTGGCAGCATCCACCTCCTTTTGGGACACACACACACTCGCTGTGTCTCATACCAAGGTCATACAAATGCACAAATACACAAAACAATATACAAGCAGGTCTTGCTTCAAACTGGTTCATCTTGAACAAGACAAGCCTACATTACAGAACAAAATGCTTACGAAACAAGTTGAGTTTTTTTAGATGCTTTCATCCAAAGTTATATAGTGTATATGTCAGAGAGTTCCAGAGGCATCATGATCTCCTTCCCTGTCTTTTATGTGGTGTGGTGCTGTTCTCCAGAGGGGGGCCGTGGGGTGAAGCCAGACCCAGCCATGCTGGGGGCCGTGGAGGACATGTCCCGCCGGCTGCTGACCGATGACGAGGTCACCTCGGTGATGAAGGCCTGCCGCAGGGTGAGCGCCACGTAGCCGGGAAGTTTAATCTCTAGACTGTCAATTCAATGTAGTTTGTATACAAGTTTGTACTTTTATACAAGATTGTGATGGTCCTATCAGGTGGAATGGTTACACCCAAGGCATTTATTTTTAATAATGATCATTAATTTAATGTGTAAACTTTTCATTCAAGCAATCTCAAAGCACAATAACAGAGCTAAAACAACATGCCAGTCGAACCAAACCATGAAACGCGAAGTAAATGCCTTCCTATGCAAAAGGTTTGGGTTTTTGTAGCTTCTGTGCACTTTTCATACAGAATTCACACTCTCAAATGCTTAACTCTGAGCAGTTTTAATATCACTAATGTGCAGTATGTAACAGTGGAGCGGTCCCTATATTATATCTGTGTGTGCAGTATGTAACAGTAGAGCGGTCCCAATAGTATATCTGTGTGTGCAGTATGTAACAGTAGAGCGGTCCCAATAGTATATCTGTGTGTGCAGTATGTAACAGTGGAGAGGTCGGTGGAGAACTTTGTCCTCCGCCTGGTGGAGGTTCTGGACAGACCGGAGAAGCTGCTTCTGCTCCGGGAGATCAGGTGAGGAAGACACTGTTGTGGAACAAGACTCGATGAAGGTGGAGAATGATGAGGATTGGCGGGAGCCGGAAATGTTTCGCAACGAGTCACAGACTGTAAAAGGAACGTGGTTCTAGAAGTAGATTATGTAGAGTAGGCTACTTATCATACCGGTCTGTGATTGGCTTGTGATCCTGGCACACACACACACACAACGCACACACACACACACACACACACACACACACACACACACACACACTTAGTGGTTCACCCCGAGAGGGCTCCTGCTGCAGTTGGCTTGGAGAATATGACCTACTGGCGGCAATAGGCTAACCTTGAGCTATAATGCTTGGATCTGAATATAGTAGTCTGAACATAGTAGTCGTGGGCTGGGGTGCTGCGTAGAACAACATGTCTCATTCTATATACCCATTTGAAGTTTCAAAAGCTTTTAGTACACCATCACTTACTCAAGAAGTGTAGTTTGAGCTTTTGGAAGTTTTGTAACAATGTGGGTTTAGAAAAAGCCCGTTGGTTATTGCGAATTAGCATAAGCAACAAATACTACAATGCAATGTATTAGAGATATTGTATCATGTGTATATGCGTCTGTATTTGTCCCTGTACAAATAAACCATGCTAACGAGCTAGCCTCCTCCCCAGACTACCAGGGAGGCTTTGAGCTCTGCAGCTCCAGGGAGGTGGAGCGAGAGCGCCACCTGCAGGAGGAGCTGGACCGGCTGCGGGTGTCCAGCTCCAGGTCCGGGGCCCCCGCACGGCTCAGCAGGGAGCGGCGGACCCTCCACACCTCTCCGGGGCCTTCTCCCCGCTCCTGGACATCCCCGTGGACGGCTACGACCCGGAGCCCAGACGCGCGTCGCCACCTCACGTCTCCGCCTTCTCCTCCGCCTTCTCCTCCGCCTCCGCCTCGGTCTCGTCTTCGTCTTCTTCTCCCCTGCCGCCGATGCCCAACTGGCTGCTGGCGCACGCCGCAGAACCCCGCCCGCCACGCCGCTCGGACGCCAGCCCCGTCCGCTCCGTGCACTTCCAGGATGAGGCGGCATCGGTGCCGGTGGAACGCGGACACTCGGCCCTGAAGAACGGACACTCCAAGGGGAAGGGTGGTGGTGGCGCTGGTGGTGGTGGTGAAGGAGAGAGGAGGGGAGGAGGAGGAGAGACTGTGTACACGCTGCCCAGCAGGACAACGACGGAGGCGCCGGCGCCCCACAGGAGGCCCTTGCTTTCGCAGGTGTTCTCCCCGGGGAGGCCGCCCACCAACGGGGCCGGTGGGGACGAGGCGCAGACACAGGGCCACGACGACGCAGTGCCGCAGAACAGACTCAACGGCACCGCCGCTGTCCAGGAGTACGAACTGCAGACGGTCAGCATATCGAAAACCAAGCAGTCGCTGGGTAAACACACGTCCAATTTCAGCCAAGAGTCATGTCGTTATTAGTATTTAGCAAAATGATATGAATGTATGTGCATGATATCAAACGATTATGCCTCCTTGTTTTACCGCCAGGCCTAGAAAGTTGGTTCGTATGAATTTGGGCTTTATAAACCAACACTATATTTTCGAAATATCAGAGCAGCCCAAACTAAGTAAGAACAAGAGCCTCGTCTGAACTCTGAATGTCCTATACGGTGTTCCCAGGCATCAGTATCTCTGGTGGGATGGAGTCCAAGGTTCAACCGGTGGTGAAGATAGAGAAGATCTTCCCTGGAGGAGCAGCGTCCACCTGTGACGTCCTCAAGGTACGGTCAGTTGGCCACCCCACGGCGAAGTCACTTCATTGTTGTAATTATTATTATTATTGATGTCCAAGTCTCTAGACTACTTTCCCAAGGAGCATTGTGGGTTGTGTTCTTGAGTTAGCGGTACACAAAGATGTGTTTTTTGTTTTCCGGCTCCCGCCAATCCTCATCATTCTCCACCTTCATCGAGTCTTGTTCCACAACAGTGTCTTCCTCACCTGATCTCCCGGAGCAGAAGCAGCTTCTCCGGTCTGTCCAGAACCTCCACCAGGCGGAGGACAAAGTTCTCCACCGACCTCTCCACTGTTACATACTGCACACACAGATATATATTATTGATGTCCAAGTCTCTAGACTACTTTCCCAAGGAGCATTGTGGGTTGTGTTCTTGAGTTAGCGGTACACAAAGATGTGTTTTTTAGCTTATTGCTCATCACGGTCACATGGTCACAACCCTCAAGTAAAGTAAAATTTCACCCAAAATTGTCTTTGTGTAGATCCCTGTTTATCTGCAAGTCCTGTTGTAAACCATCTCTCTCTCTCTCTCTCTCTCTCTCTCTCTCTCTCTCTCCCCCGCCTCCTCCTCAGGCTGTCTTGTGTCTCACCCATGCAGGCTAAAGAGCAACCTCACAGCACGCCCGTTTGGGACCTCTATGATCCGTCCCAGGGATCCTTTGCATGAAAGCAACAAGGCCTTAGGACCGCTCTACTGTTACATTACTGCACATTAGTGATATTAAAACCGCTCAGAGTTAAGCATTTGAGAGTGTGAATTCTGTATGAAAAGTGCAGAAAAGCTACAAAAACCCAAACCTTTTACATAGGAAGGCATTTACTTAGCGTTTCATGGTTTGGTTCGACTGCCATGTTGTTTTAGGCTCTGTTGTTGAAGTGAGTTTGCACCTACACACACGCGTCGCACCACACACACACACACACACACACACACACACACACACACACGCGCGCGCGCGTCAGTGATGTTCATGAGTCATGTGACAATACAATCAGACACTAATGTTAGTTCTAATCATAATCAAACCCTGTACACATTTTAAAAAGCTATGAAATAATACATGACAGGCTCAGGAGGTATAGAGAGCGGTTGTCTGGCAGCCGGAAGGTCGCCGGTTCGATCCCCGGGCTCCTCCTCCGCCCTCCTAGCTAAGTGTGGAGGTGTCCCTGAGCAAGACACCACCTAACCCTACCTGCTCCTCCTAGCTAAGTGTGGAGGTGTCCCTGAGCAAGACACCACCTAACCCTACCTGCTCCTCCTAGCCGGAAATGTTTCGCAACGAGTCACAGACTGTAAAAGGAACGTGGTTCTAGAAGTAGATTATGTAGAGTAGGCTACTTATCATACCGGTCTGTGATTGGCTTGTAGGATCTCATGGGGCCTTTCGATGTCAAAAAGTGTAGTACTCTTGCATTATTATTGGGAAGAATAGTTTAGATGTCCATTATATTTTGAGTATCGATAGTAGGGCTTCATCCATCATTGTACTGTGACTTTCTCATCAAAATGTGAAAAAAGGGCAAAGATATGTGAAATATATCGATATATAGATTTTTCATCTGCTCACTTGCCCCAATTTTCTGCACCACAGATCCGTTATACAAGAAATTACATTTTGATGGCCAGAAAGTCAGATATGTAGAGTGTATTGAATTGTATGGGTCATCCATTTACTGTAGTTACTTACGTTGTTTGTTTCCCAGAATGCTGCTGGCTCCTGCAGACCTGGAGCCCTTCAACAACATGGTGAACCCGTTCGAGGTGGAGGCCTACGACATCCTGAAGTACCGCTCACGTGCGTACCATCAGCAGCCAAAATGACCAGAGAGTTTTGTATTGTTTTTGTTTTTCAGAATATCTTCAAGGAGTCCTATGACGGCACCAGGTGTGAGTGTGACTAGCCCCTTCCAAGCGGTTTCAGAATCTCCGGTTTTTGACATCACAAGTGGTGGAGTGTTGTCCACCCAGATGTACGGCGGATAGATCAGCCTACCAGTTGCTACAGTCCACTGGGTAGACGGGCAGGCTGATCTATCCAGCATACTTCTAGGTGGAAAACACTCCCACTAGTGATGTCAAAAACCGGAGATGAATGGCTAATCACGCTCACATCTGGTGGTATAATATGTCTCCTTTAAGGCCTCTACTCATAAGTTACAATGGGGCACTTTGTCTTCTGGGTCACAAGAAGGGGAAAAACGTTTTTAGAAGCCATAGTGTTGACCTAGACTGCTTCATAACATAACAACACATCCTCTCTGGGTCACAGTTAAAACCACGCCGCTGCGGTCCCCGGCCTCCGGACGGGCGCCCAAGAGACACCTCATCACCCCAATTCCTGGTGAGCCTGGCAGCATCCACATCCTTTTGGGACACACACACACACACACACACACACACACACACACACACACACACACACACACACACACACACTTAGTGGTTCACCCCGAGAGGGCTCCTGCTGCAGTTGGCTTGGAGAATATGACCTACTGGCGGCAATAGGCTAACCTTGAGCTATAATGCTTGGATCTGAATATAGTAGTCTGAACATAGTAGTCGTGGGCTGGGGTGCTGCGTAGAACAACATGTCTCATTCTATATACCCATTTGAAGTTTCAAAAGCTTTTAGTACACCATCACTTACTCAAGAAGTGTAGTTTGAGCTTTTGGAAGTTTTGTAACAATGTGGGTTTAGAAAAAGCCCGTTGGTTATTGCGAATTAGCATAAGCAACAAATACTACAATGCAATGTATTAGAGATATTGTATCATGTGTATATGCGTCTGTATTTGCCCCTGTACAAATAAACCATGCTAACGAGCTAGCCTCCTCCCCAGACTACCAGGGAGGCTTTGAGCTCTGCAGCTCCAGGGAGGTGGAGCGAGAGCGCCACCTGCAGGAGGAGCTGGACCGGCTGCGGGTGTCCAGCTCCAGGTCCGGGGCCCCCGCACGGCTCAGCAGGGAGCGGCGCACCCTCCACACCTCCGGGGCCTTCTCCCCGCTCCTGGACATCCCCGTGGACGGCTACGACCCGGAGCCCAGACGCGCGTCGCCACCTCACGTCTCCGCCTTCTCCTCCGCCTTCTCCTCCGCCTCCGCCTCGGTCTCGTCTTCGTCTTCTTCTCCCCTGCCGCCGATGCCCAACTGGCTGCTGGCGCACGCCGCAGAGCCCCGCCCGCCACGCCGCTCGGACGCCAGCCCCGTCCGCTCCGTGCACTTCCAGGATGAGGCTGCATCGGTGCCGGTGGAGCGCGGACGCTCGGCCCTGAAGAACGGACACTCCAAGGGGAAGGGTGGTGGTGGCGCTGGTGGTGGTGGTGAAGGAGAGAGGAGGGGAGGAGGAGGAGAGACTGTGTACACGCTGCCCAGCAGGACAACGACGGAGGCGCCGGCGCCCCACAGGAGGCCCTTGCTTTCGCAGGTGTTCTCCCCGGGGAGGCCGCCCACCAACGGGGCCGGTGGGGACGAGGCGCAGACACAGGGCTGCGACGACGCGGCACCGCAGAACAGACACAACGGCACCGCCGCTGTCCAGGAGTACGAACTGCAGACGGTCAGCATATCGAAAACCAAGCAGTCGCTGGGTAAACACACGTCCAATTTCAGCCAAGAGTCATGTCGTTATTAGTATTTAGCAAAATGATATGAATGTATGTGCATGATATCAAACGATTATGCCTCCTTGTTTTACCGCCAGGCCTAGAAAGTTGGTTCGTATGAATTTGGGCTTTATAAACCAACACTATATTTTCGAAATATCAGAGCAGCCCAAACTAAGTAAGAACAAGAGCCTCGTCTGAACTCTGAATGTCCTATACGGTGTTCCCAGGCATCAGTATCTCTGGTGGGATGGAGTCCAAGGTTCAACCGGTGGTGAAGATAGAGAAGATCTTCCCTGGAGGAGCAGCGTCCACCTGTGACGTCCTCAAGGTACGGTCAGTTGGCCACCCCACGGCGAAGTCACTTCATTGTTGTAATTATTATTATTATTTATGTCCAAGGCTCTAAGCCTAAGACTACTTTCCCAAGGAGCATTGTGAGCCTGAGTTGTGTTCTTGAGTTAGCGGTACGGTATTGCTCATCATGGTCACATGGTCACAACCCTTCAAGTCAGTAAACTAAATTCACACAAAATTTCACACAAAATTGTCTTTGTGTAGATCCCTGTCTGCAAGTCTGTTGTAAACATCTCTCTCGCTCTTTTCTCTTCTCTCTCTCTCTCTCTCTCTCTCTCTCTACTCTCTCTCTCTCTCTCTCTCCTCTCTCTCTCTCTCTCTCCGCCCCCCCGACTTCCCCTCCAGGCTGGGTTTGAGCTGGTGTCGGTGGACGGGGTCACCCTGCAGGGGGTCACCCACCAGCACGCCGTGGGACCTCATCCGCAGGGCCTTCAGCAACAAGGCCAAAGACCCCATGGTGTTCATCGTCAAGGTGCCCGTTAAGCCCCGCGAACGGAGAGTGGACTCTCGGTCCACCCAGCAGCAGCCCGAGTGAAGGGAGGACGTGGCTACCTTAAACCCTACCGTCACCTGGGACACACACACCACACACACACACACACACACACCGGTCCAGACCCTCAACTGGAGACAGCAGATTTACTATGGGGTCAGCCACGTCCTTTCACATCAGACACTCAATATCCAGGCTACGGGAGTGGAGGAGAGAGATTACATGACGCGGGGGCCCAGGAGGTGGGAGAAGGATTTCTGGCAGCCGGAAGGTCGCCGGTTCGATCCCCGGGCTCCGCCTAGCTAAGTGTCGAGGTGTCCCTGAGCAAGACACCACCTAACCCTAACTGCTCCTGACGTGTTGGCTGTTACCTTGCATGGTTGACTCCGCCGTCTGTGTATGAATGGGGTGAATGTGAGGCACTACTTATGAAGAGCTTTGAGTTGGCCACGGGTTAATAAAGTGCTGTGTAAATGCAGTCCGTTGACCGTTTACTCAACGATAGCACAAAGAGAAGCAGCCTGTATGGTGACTGCTCTCCAATATCTTCTCTAACCTGAAGAGGGAGCTCTCGTGCCTTATCGTTGGACCGATGACGGCATGTCCCACATATTACGATGAGACGCATGCAAAAAAATGTCTGCAGTGATCCAGGATGTTTTGGCCAGAGGTTTCACAATCTTTGAGGAAATACGTTTGAGGGCCCGTGGAAAGTTTTTATTTCCGTTCAGTAAAATGATGAATCATTTCTATTGAAAAATACAAACATGATAATCTATTCTCGAGAAAAATAAATCGTCGTCAACGGTTGTTGCTGGGAACCCGCATTGTCTATGTCTGTGCCTTATAACACCGTGTGGACAGATTTAGAAATATTTTCTCACACTGTGCTTTCACAAGACACAAACATTTTTTTTTTACCTTAGCACTTGGTGTGAACTTCATAGTCTCATCTTTCACCGTCTGACAACAAAACAACTAAAAGTGAAAATAACAACCCGAGTGCAGAGTTTCATTTGTCATTTATTTTATTAAAAACATAGTAACTTGGTTTTCCAGAAGTGTACAGCATGAAAATATACATTTATTAATGTCTTCATACAAATACTGTGGATTATAAAAGTCTAGGGAACCAGCACGCAAGCGTTCACACGTGTTACAACAGGGCACGCAACATTGCTTTGGTCTATTCACAGTGGCTATGCATTGTTGAGATTTACAACATCTCTATAAAGATTACTGTTAACACATCACCATATAGGACTGTTGTTTTAATAAGGGATAGTATCTACAGTGATCTATGAACATTCCACTTCAGTTACCAGCCATACAGGAACGTGTGTGTGTGTATGTGTGTGTGTGTGTTTAAACTTCTGTCACTGCACACACACACACACACACACAAGATGGATTCCTATGCTCCAAGGGTTGAAGGGGAAACCAGTTTCAGCCCTGTCATAACTTATGTCTTAACTAATGGTCAACCATGGCTGGTTTTAAACAAATGAAAAGATGTTGTGAGGGAACATAATTAGCTAAATCTGTAAAATGCCAAATTATTCAGTGCACGGTATACCCAACCTCAACGGGATGTACAAAAAGCTTTTTATTTAAAATGTCAGTAACATGAAACACAGAACTCGATGGAAAAACCCCAACACAGAACATTCTGCACTACTAGTAAAAAAAACTTTTACGAACGTAAAAAAAACAAACAAATAAGTCCAATCACGGTTCCCGTCGATCCGATACTAAAATGTGTACATTTTCTGTTAAGCCGGCAACAGAAAACCACGGAATGCAATTTCTATGACACGTGAGGAGACTTTCGTGTGATCCAGTAATGAATTCCTTATTTTATTGCTAAAGGCCAATTGACTCAAACCCACTTCGTTCGCAGAAGAATTTCTCAGATTGTCTTCACCCACACATACTCAGCACCGACCACACCCGCATGCCTTGCTTTTGACCACGGTTTTAAACCTATAATAAGAGCCGCAAAACGACTTTTTTTGTCTTTTAAAAGAAGAAAATTATTTCGTTTTTTTTTAGAAATCAAAAGGAAATGAAGTTATAAGCGTACCTGGCATGATATTGCGTCTTCCGTTCTATTCTCGTCAACATCACACTATCTGCCCAGACGCCAGAAAAGAGAATTTGACTGGGAGTCAGATAGTCTGGGTGTTTTCTCCCAGACAATAACGTAACTATCTGCCCATCTGAGTCCACACGCTGGGAATACTTTCATTATTTTTTGCAAACCAAAGCATCTTCTTTTGAATCAATACGGTGCCACACATCTTCTTTGATAATATCAGACCAAACCAGGGGGTATTTTGACCACTTTGCATCAAAGCTTCATAACTCACCCGCCTAAGCCCCCCCCCCACCCCCCCCCCACGGCCTCTACTGTTATCATTAAGTGTGTGTGTGTGTGTGTGTGTGTGTGTGTGTGTGTGTGTGTGTGTGTGTTCGTTATTAAACTATGTGGGCTGTCGTGCTTGAGTGAGTCAGTGGCACAGATGGATAATGCTTTATGAACTGTTTGTGTGTGTGTGTGTGTGTGTGTGTGTGTGTGGGGGGGGGGGGTGTTGGGTGGGGGTGGAACCAGGTTTTTATCACACAGCTTGACCAAAAGGAGGAGGCGGGTATTTAAAGCGTTGTGTGACGTTGAGCCCGAGGAGTCTCTCTGTCCGTTTTTAAAGACTGAAGGATGGTGAGGCAGAGCAAGAGATTCTCCTCTTTATGTCAAGGATTTGGTTTCTTTCTAACAGATGATTAGAATACAGGAACACAAAATAAGACCCCCACTGTAAACGTCAGATCTGCTTCTGTGCCCCCCACCTGCTCCATGTCTACGATTGTCTCCCAAGTAAGGAGAAGATATATTTATGTATATGTATATATATTTAGATATATATCATTTGAACAGACAAAAGTGCATTTCCAGAGGGGGAGGAGGTGGAGAAGTAAAGGGGGCGGGGCAAGGGGCGGGGCAGGGTCAAGGGGGGGGGGGCGTGTTAGATCTCCGTGGCGGCGATCTCGTCGAAGTGGATCTCGTTGCCGCTGCCCTCGTCCTCCTCGTCCTCGCGGCTGTCCAGCTCCTGGCTGAGGTGGCGCATGGCGCGCTCCAGCTCCTGGTTGCGCCGGTACATCTCCACGTAGTTGTGCTGCAGCTGCTTCTGGTAGTGGATCACCTTGTCCTTCTCCTCCTGCCACACGCGGCGCTCCTCCTTGAAGCCGCCCACCTGCTCCTCCGCCCGATGCCGCTCCCGCGTCAGCTCCGCCCGCATGCGGTCCATCTGCTGCCGCATGCCCTGCAGGGCCTCCGTGCCTCCGCAGCCTCCGCCTCCATCCTGTCGCCGCTGGGCCTTGGCCTCGTCACTCTCGTAGGCCAGAAGCTGCTCCTCCGCCTCCTTGAACACCTGGCAGTGGCGGATCCCCGCGCCCGGCCCCTGGCCCGGTCCGTGGCCCGGACCCTGGCTCTGGCCGGCCAGCGTCTCCCGCAGGCGGCCCAGCTCCTCTTCCAGGCGGCCCACCTTCTCGCGCAGCAGCTCCGCCTCGCTCTTGCGCCGCTGCAGCTCGTTCTCGCACACCTCCAGCTCCAGGGTGCGCGTGTGGCCGCTGGCGTGCGCCTCCTGCAGCAGCGCCTGGCTGTTGGTCACCTCGCCGCGGGCGTCCCGCAGCTGGCCGCGCAGCGACACGATCTCGCCGACGCGCTGCGCCAGCTCGCCCTGCACCTCCTTCAGCTGCTGCTTGAGCAGGGAGATCTCCCCGGACTTCTGGCACACCTAGGGGATGACGTCAGAAAATCAGAATCAGAAATCAGAAATAGCTTTATTGCCTTAGTTTTTACCAGGAATGTGCTTTTGTGAAATTGGCCCATAACATTTAACATTAAAATCACCCAACTAGTGTTGAAGAACCATATTCACGAGGTGAATAAGCCCTGCAATAACTTGGTAAGTAGCTTAGATACAAGCTTAGAAAAAACGTGAATAAAGGTGTGAGGATTAAATGGCCAAATTGTAAAAAAACAAAAAAACATCATTGTGACCGTGGGAATGTCTTGAACTTTAAGATGAAATTGCCCGAGCATCTTGTCTTTTTGTGTGGTGGGGTTTTCAGTGAGAGAATAGCACGGTGCTTTATTCAAAGCCACTGGATCGTTCTGTTGTCACATCGTCCACACCGGGAGATCACACCGCTCTCAGTGACACTTCCTAATCCTCTTGGAGGAGAATTTGGCGGGCAGCAGTTCGTCAGAGTGAAGGAAAATCAAATCCATTATCGATTTCTGTCTGGATGCTAAATAGACACAGCATGCACTGTTTAAAAAAAGGTTATAAATCTTCGTCAACGTCTGCTCTCTCTTTTAAGGTATCGCTTGCCGTTGCCGAGATAATTACAATGAACTACGTTTTAATGGCTCCCGGAGACCGATGAGGCCTGTCGCTCCCAGACTGGTCCGGAGTGGAATTAGTTCCCCGAGATATCGTTGGAAAACGGTGATTATTTGGCAACAGAACAACACGCTTGGATTACACAGAACAAGCGTTTCATCATCTTATTGATTTGTGCATATTACTTATTTATCGAACAAGTTCATTTTACTTCAGCTGTTTTGCTTGCTATGCCACCGTTTCTTCTGCCCATGATGGCACTCCTAACTGTCCCTGTTTCTGGGGTCCTTCTCAAGGTTTCTTCCTGGCCCTTTAAAGAGCTTATTTGTTGGGCTGGGTGCTGTATTATGTGGCCTGTGAAGCCCTTAGAGACCAGTGCTGTGATTCAGGGCTACACAAATAAAAAGGGACTTGATGCTTGATTGCAAATGGCAGCCATGACGTCTGTTTGTGAAGCTCAGGCAGGAAGAGACTTGCGTGTCGTTCCTCTGACGGCCTGTAAGTGGCGCACGGTGGGTGGAGGCACAATGACCCGCCAGCTACCCTGTTCCCACCAGTCAACGTGAAGAAATTGGATTTCATTCTCGTGATAGAAAGCCAAAAATGCCTTTCATCATTCGGTTAAGGCCTCAGTGACTACATCTCCATATTTAGTATTTAATTCATGAAAAAAAAAATATCGCTGCGGGTTGCAAAACTCTCGGCATCTCTGCAAATGGCGGCAAGGCGTATAGAAGGCAAAACAGTGGTGCGTGAACCAATGGGTGAGTGGGTCACGGATGCTACGTCCATAGTGATTGTTGACGGTCTATGGATGTTTTGCCTCGGGTCTAAATCTACGCTCAAGATTCAAGATTCAAGATTCAAGACTCCAGAAGTGTATTCGTCACAAACAAATACCGGATATGCAGTGAAATGAAAAAAGTCGCTCACCTCCCACTTGGTCTCCTCCAGGCGCGGGCCGATCTGGATCTTCTCGTGCTCGTAGGAGGTGCAGCGCTCCTCCAGCTGCTCCCGCTCCTGCAGGAGCTGCGAGAAGTCCTCTTGCAGCTTCTTCTTCTCCTGCTGCAGCTGGAACACCTGGGGAGGCCAAAACCACAGAAGAAGAAGAAGAAGAAGAAGAAGTTATGTGTCCAATAGCCGCCATGGCGTGTCTCGTATGTGGGTCTCTCGCCCACGTAGCCAAGAGCGCCCACCGCCGTAGCTTACGTGAGCCTCTCTACGCGTTGAGTAACAGGAACGTTGTCCACTTGTAAGTTCAGGGAGATGCTTTACTCTGCCGTCCTAGCATTCGAAACTCTTGACAGACCGAAGGCCGCTCTGAGACCAATCAGACGTCGGTAAAGGCCTTCCTCATCCTCCGCATTATTTGACGTGCACAATTCCAGCTGTCATTGGCTCGGCCGTTCTGAACCAAACCGGTACGGTGTGAAGAAGGAGCACACGTCTTGTTAGCCGGCATAATTGACAGGAGGAGGAGGAGAGAGGAGGAGGAGGAGTACATGCACGGCTGGAAGCAGGGCAAATCGGAGAGAATCGGGAGCGAACTTCGGCACGTGGAGCCGTTGATATTTCACTCTGGGTCCCAGCGTGGCTGCTGGACTAGGGGGACATGATGGATACTCCTGTTCCAGCTCACATGCTCTGCCCCCACCCCCCCCCCACAGTGCCTTCAGCCACTATTTAGGTCAATGCACCACATTCAAGCGACAGAGTCTTGAAATTCACAACACAAAAACGGTGGCTTGGCAACTAACTACAAAAGTGTAGGTCAGGGACTATAAATGTAGGCGCAGGAGCGGGAGACTTTGGGGCTCTGTGTGTGCAACCGGAGGGTTTCTGACCTGTAGCTTAGAGCACCTGCCTGATGACCTGCCACTGCAGCACCTAGAGGGGTCCGAACCTGACGTGTCACTGCAGCCCCTAGAGGGGTCCGAGCCTGACCTGACCTGTAACTGCAACACCTAGAGAGGGTCTGAGTCTGACCTGTCACTGCAGCACCTAGAGGGGTCCGAGCCTGACCTGACCTGTCACTGCAGCCCCTAGAGGGGTCCGAGCCTGACCTGACCTGTAACTGCAGCACCTTAGAGGGGGTCTGAGTCGGACCTGTCACTGCGGCACCTAGAGGGGGTCTGAGTCTGACCTGTAACTGCAGCACCTGCTGGGCCCGCTGAGCCTTCTGCGAGGCCGTCTGCATGCGGGTGGCGCAGCCCTGCCTCAGTTCCTCCAACTCCAGCTCACAGCGCTTCTGTTTCTCCTCATAGACCTGCCGACGGAGAGAGGGAGAGGAGAGGAGGGGGATAGGAGAGGGAGAGAGGAGAGGAGAGGAGAGGGGAGTTGAGGTTCCTCGTAAAAGGGCAGCAGGGTCATGTTTGATGGTGAGGGGGTGGAATGGACAAGACATCAGACCTCTGAGCATCCCACTGACCTGGCAGATGGCCGCCTCGTTCTCGTCCAGGTTGTCCCGGAGCTGCTGGAGCTCCAGCTCCCGCTCCCGCAGCTTGTCCTCCAGGTCCCGCACCACCACCTCGTAGCCCTCCAGGGGGGCCGGCGAGCGCCCCATGGAGCCGCTGTCGGACAGGGGCTGCCCCCGGCCGCCCAGCGACCCGGAGCCCGTGCTCTTGCTGGAGGACGAGCGGCCGCTGTCCGAGTTGGAGTGTCCGTGGCCGTTGACCGCCCCGCCGCCCATCTTGACCGGCTCCAGGTGGCCCCCGGGGGTCTCCGCCGAGCCCAGGCTGTAGCTGGTCCCCGGGTAAGGGGGCAGGCTGGACAGGGAGGTCCGCCCAGAGTCGGACATGGAGCAGGACTGGCTGTGGCCTGGCCCCTGCTGCCGTAGCTGCTGCGCTTGTCCGAGCAGACTGCGAGGCATCCGTGTGGGCGGGGCTAAGAAGTTCAAGTTGTTCTGGCTCCGGTCTTCGTATTCGTCTTCGATTGGCTGCTGCTGGGGGCCCGTGAGCCGCGGGCGAAAGGTACTGCATGGCAGCTCCGGCTCTTGGCACCACAGGTCTTGAACCTGCCTGGGCCGGCAGCACTGGCGTTTCTCCATGGTTCTGCGGGTTCGAGACATGGGGACCGTGATTAACTCCAGATACTCCAGCCAAAGCGTTAATGTAATACAGAGCTGACAAATGAAATAGCAGAGACTAGGTCAAATTCACTGACAAGTCACTCTGTAAAGGTGAAACTAAATACAGACTCACCATCTCCAATTTCCCGGAAATTGGAACCAGCTTGGGAGGGGGTCCCATGGACCCGTTCCAGCCAGCGCTGCCTTTGCCCTCGTCAGGGAGGCCGGTGAGGCTGGGAGGCGTCAGGGGGCCGATGGTCCAGTCCCCTACGTAGTCCTCGTTCAGGTAGGCGTAGGTCTCCTCGTTCCCGGCGGCCCTGCCGGTGTTCGCCGAGCTCTGCCTCTTGACCGGCGGTGGCGGGGATCGCCGCAGGAGCAGGAGGGCCTCCGTGGGCGAGTCGGGCCCCAGGCCGGCCCCGGGCGTGGGCCGGCGGGGGTGCCTGGCGCCCGTCGGGTCCACCGCCACACCGCCGCCGGCCGTGCGTGTCTGGCGGTCGTGATGGTGGTGGTGGTGGTAGGGGCCGGGCCGCGGGGCGACGAGGCTGCTGACGGAGCCCATGTTCTCTAGTGAGGGTGGTGGTAGAGGGGCTGCTGAGCCCGCGGTGGGGGACCCGGGGCCCGAGGCGCGCCGGCTGCGGGCTCCCCCGCCGAGGCCCGGCTTGTGGTGCTCAGCGGAGACGGGCGGTGGCAGCGGGTGAACCAAGGCCATGGCGGCTGGTCCGCGGGGCAGCTCGCTCTGAAACACATTCCAGGAGAGGGAAATTGGTCGCTGTGCCGTTTTCAGCAGAAGGTCAGTCAGACATGGCCAGACATTGCTCGTAGAAGAATGCATGTTTTTCTTCCTAGAGCTCTGCCAAGTGGTCCTATAAACAACAAGGCCGTGGCGATGACTGAGCCTTCCACAAAGCAGATGATTACTCTGGGGTTAGACAAGAGCACTGGCCTGTCGCAGAGGAGTTTCAAAATGGCCCCTGTCTACATGCTGGCTGCTGACTTGATTGACAGGAACAGAGGAACAGAGTTACAGCTTTAAAGAAGAATCTGAATCAACGGAAGCAAAGGAAGAAAACCAAAGGAAAAGAGATTGAAATCGGAATTGACAAAATTGCATTTGGTTTGTGCTCAATGAAATTCATACAGATGGAATACGAATAAAAGTTATGAGTCAAAATATAATAAGAACAAATAAAAACTATTTATTAGACATGAGTAAACGTCTCTTGTTGTTGGCTTAGCTACAGACAGACACAGCCAGTCTGCAACATCATGACCTTTGCCCTTTCGAGGCGGTAAACTCTCCAGCCAGCGGCAGTGAAGAGAAGAACAATGAGACTGCAGCACGCCAGGAGGAAGAGGAGGAGGAGGAGGAGGAGGAGGAGGAGGAGGCGGCCGTCATGGTGGTCCGGTGATCTGAGAGAGCGTTGAACAGCTGTGGTGGTGGATGCCCTAAAACACATCTCTGTCACCCTGAAGTTCCCAGGAGCCGGCGTTATGTGAATGACAGGTGTGTCGCGTCTCCGTCTGACTTGACTTTGTAAATCCGCACATGACTGCCAAGACTTCGGTTTCCCTGGGAGAACATAAAACAGGATCTATCGAACAGATTTACTGCCGGCAACGTTTAGGGTTTGCTGGATCGAATCGCACCGGGAAATGTCCCCTTCTATTGTACTTACAGATGTGTCTCTCTCTACACACACACACACACACACACACACACACACACACACTTAGTGGTTCACCCCGAGAGGGCTCCTGCTGCAGTTGGCTTGGAGAATATGACCTACTGGCGGCAATAGGCTAACCTTGAGCTATAATGCTTGGATCTGAATATAGTAGTCTGAACATAGTAGTCGTGGGCTGGGGTGTTGCATAGAACAACATGTCTCATTCTATATACCCATTTGAAGTTTCAAAAGCTTTTAGTACACCATTACTTACTCAAGAAGTGTAGTTTGAGCTTTTGGAAGTTGTGTAACAATGTGGGGTTAGAAAAAGCCCATTATTTGGTGATTGCGAATTAGCATAAGCAACAAATACTACAATGCAATGCATTAGAGATATTGTATCATGTGTATATGCGTCTGTATTTGTCCCTGTACAAATAAACCATGCTAACGAGCTAGCCTCCTCCCCAGACTACCAGGGAGGCTTTGAGCTCTGCAGCTCCAGGGAGGTGGAGCGAGAGCGCCACCTGCAGGAGGAGCTGGACCGGCTGCGGGTGTCCAGCTCCAGGTCCGGGGCCCCCGCACGGCTCAGCAGGGAGCGGCGGACCCTCCACACCTCTGGGGCCTTCTCCCCGCTCCTGGACATCCCCGTGGACGGCTACGACCCGGAGCCCAGACGCGCGTCGCCACCTCACGTCTCCGCCTTCTCCTCCGCCTTCTCCTCCGCCTCCGCCTCGGTCTCGTCTTCGTCTTCTTCTCCCCTGCCGCCGATGCCCAACTGGCTGCTGGCGCACGCCGCAGAGCCCCGCCCGCCACGCCGCTCGGACGCCAGCCCCGTCCGCTCCGTGCACTTCCAGGATGAGGCTGCATCGGTGCCGGTGGAGCGCGGACGCTCGGCCCTGAAGAACGGACACTCCAAGGGGAAGGGTGGTGGTGGCGCTGGTGGTGGTGGTGAAGGAGAGAGGAGGGGAGGAGGAGGAGAGACTGTGTACACGCTGCCCAGCAGGACAACGACGGAGGCGCCGGCGCCCCACAGGAGGCCCTTGCTTTCGCAGGTGTTCTCCCCGGGGAAGCCGCCCACCAACGGGGCCGGTGGGGACGAGGCGCAGACACAGGGCTGCGACGACGCGGCACCGCAGAACAGACACAACGGCACCGCCGCTGTCCAGGAGTACGAACTGCAGACGGTCAGCATATCGAAAACCAAGCAGTCGCTGGGTAAACACATGTCCAATTTCATGTGTCATGTAGATATTAGTATTTAGCAAAATTATATGAATGTATGTGCATGATATCAAATGATTATGCCTCCTTGTTTTACCGCCAGGCCTAGAAAGTTGGTTCGTATGAATTTGGGCTTTTTAAACCAACACTATATTTTCGAAATATCAGAGCAGCCCAAACTAAGTAAGAACAAGAGCCTCGTCTGAACTCTGAATGTCCTATACGGTGTTCCCAGGCATCAGTATCTCTGGTGGGATGGAGTCCAAGGTTCAACCGGTGGTGAAGATAGAGAAGATCTTCCCTGGAGGAGCAGCGTCCACCTGTGACGTCCTCAAGGTACGGTCAGTTGGCCACCCCACGGCGAAGTCACTTCATTGTTGTAATTATTATTATTATTTATGTCCAAGGCTCTAAGCCTAAGACTACTTTCCCAAGGAGCATTGTGAGCCTGAGTTGTGTTCTTGAGTTAGCGGTACGGTATTGCTCATCACGGTCACATGGTCACAACTCTCAAGTCAAGTAAAATTCACACAAAATTTCACACAAAATTGTCTTTGTGTAGATCCCTGTTTATCTGCAAGTCCTGTTGTAAACCATCTCTCTCTCTCTCTCTCTCTCTCTCTCTCTCTCTCTCTCGCCCCCCCGCCTTCCCCTCCAGGCTGGGTTTGAGCTGGTGTCGGTGGACGGGGTCACCCTGCAGGGGGTCACCCACCAGCACGCCGTGGACCTCATCCGCAGGGCCTTCAGCAACAAGGCCAAAGACCCCATGGTGTTCATCGTCAAGGTGCCCGTAAGCCCCGCGAACGGAGAGTGACTCTCGGTCCACCCAGCGGCAGCCCGAGTGAAGGGAGGACGTGGCTACCTTAAACCCTACTGTCACCTGGGACACACACACACACACACACACACACACACCGGTCCAGACCCTCAACTGGAGACAGCGGATTTACTATGGGGTCAGCCACGTCCTTTCACATCAGACACTCAATATCCAGGCTACGGGAGTGGAGGAGAGAGATTACATGACGCGGGGGCCCAGGAGGTGGAGAAGGATTTCTGGCAGCCGGAAGGTCGCCGGTTCGATCCCCGGGCTCCGCCTAGCTAAGTGTCGAGGTGTCCCTGAGCAAGACGCCACCTAACCCTAACTGCTCCTGACGTGTTGGCTGTTACCTTGCATGGTTGACTCCGCCGTCTGTGTATGAATGGGTGAATGTGAGGCACTACTTATGAAGAGCTTTGAGTTGGCCACGGGTTAATAAAGTGCTGTGTAAATGCAGTCCGTTGACCGTTTACTCAACGATAGCACAAAGAGAAGCAGCCTGTATGGTGACTGCTCTCCAATATCTTGTCTAACCTGAAGAGGGAGCTCTCGTGCCTTATCGTTGGACCGATGACGGCATGTCCCACATATTATGATGAGACGCATGCAAAAAAATGTCTGCAGTGATCCAGGATGTTTTGGCCAGAGGTTTCACAATCTTTGAGGAAATACGTTTGAGGGCCCGTGGAAAGTTTTTATTTCCGTTCAGTAAAATGATGAATCATTTCTATTGAAAAATACAAACATGATAATCTATTCTCGAGAAAAATAAATCGTCGTCGACGGTTGTTGCTGGGAACCCGCATTGTCTATGTCTGTGCCTTATAACACCGTGTGGACAGATTTAGAAATATTTTCTCACACTGTGCTTTCACAAAACAACTTCCAAACATTTTTTTTTACCTTAGCACTTGGTGTGAACTTCATAGTCTCATCTTTCACCGTCTGACAACAAAACAACTAAAAGTGAAAATAACAACCCGAGTGTAGAGTTTCATTTGTCATTTATTTTATTAAAAACATAGTAACTTGGTTTTCCAGAAGTGTACAGCATGAAAATATACATTTATTAATGTCTTCATACAAATACTGTGGATTATAAAAGTCTAGGGAACCAGCACGCAAGCGTTCACACGTGTTACAACAGGGCACGCAACATTGCTTTGGTCTATTCACAGTGGCTATGCATTGTTGAGATTTACAACATCTCTATAAAGATTACTGTTAACACATCACCATATAGGACTGTTGTTTTAATAAGGGATAGTATCTACAGTGATCTATGAACATTCCACTTCAGTTACCAGCCATACAGGAACGTGTGTGTGTGTTTAAACTTCTGTCACTGCACACACACACACAGACAGACACACACAAGATGGATTCCTATGCTCCAAGGGTTGAAGGGGAAACCAGTTTCAGCCCTGTCATAACTTATGTCTTAACTAATGGTCAACCATGGCTGGTTTTAAACAAATGAAAAGATGTTGTGAGGGAACATAATTAGCTAAATCTGTAAAATGCCAAATTATTCAGTGCACGGTATACCCAACCTCAACGGGATGTACAAAAAGCTTTTTATTTAAAATGTCAGTAACATGAAACACAGAACTCGATGGAAAAACCCCAACACAGAACATTCTGCACTACTAGTAAAAAAACTTTTACGAACGTAAAAAAAAACCAAATAAGTCCAATCACGGTTCCCGTCGATCCGATACTAAAATGTGTACATTTTCTGTTAAGCCGGCAACAGAAAACCACGGAATGCAATTTCTATGACACGTGAGGAGACTTTCGTGTGATCCAGTAATGAATTCCTTATTTTATTGCTAAAGGCCAATTGACTCAAACCCACTCCGCTCGCAGAAGAATTTCTCAGATTGTCTTCACCCACACATACTCAGCACCGACCACACCCGCATGCCTTGCTTTTGACCACGGTTTTAAACCTATAATAAGAGCCGCAGAACGACTTTTTTTGTCTTTTAAAAGAAGAAAATTATTTCGTTTTTTTTTAGAAATCAAAAGGAAATGAAGTTATAAGCGTACCTGGCATGATATTGCGTCTTCCGTTCTATTCTCGTCAACATCACACTATCTGCCCAGACGCCAGAAAAGAGAATTTGACTGGGAGTCAGATAGTCTGGGTGTTTTCTCCCAGACAATAACGTAACTATCTGCCCATCTGAGTCCACACGCTGGGAATACTTTCATTATTTTTTGCAAACCAAAGCATCTTCTTTTGAATCAATACGGTGCCACACATCTTCTTTGATAATATCAGACCAAACCAGGGGGTATTTTGACCACTTTGCATCAAAGCTTCATAACTCACCCGCCTAAGCCCCCCCCCCCACGGCCTCTAATGTTATCATGAAGTGGGGGTGGAACCAGGTTTTTATCACACAGCTTGACCAAAAGGAGGAGGCGGGTATTTAAAGCGTTGTGTGACGTTGAGCCCGAGGAGTCTCTCTGTCCGTTTTTAAAGACTGAAGGATGGTGAGGCAGAGCAAGAGATTCTCCTCTTTATGTCAAGGATTTGGTTTCTTTCTAACAGATGATTAGAATACAGGAACACAAAATAAGACCCCCACTGTAAACGTCAGATCTGCTTCTGTGCCCCCCGCCTGCTCCATGTCTACGATTGTCTCCCAAGTAAGGAGAAGATATATTTATGTATATGTATATGTATATATATTTAGATATATATCATTTGAACAGACAAAAGTGCATTTCCAGAGGGGGAGGAGGTGGAGAAGTAAAGGGGTCGGGGCAAGGGGCGGGGCAGGGTCAAGGGGGGGGGGGCGTGTCAGATCTCCGTGGCGGCGATCTCGTCGAAGTGGATCTCGTTGCCGCTGCCCTCGTCCTCCTCGTCCTCGCGGCTGTCCAGCTCCTGGCTGAGGTGGCGCATGGCGCGCTCCAGCTCCTGGTTGCGCCGGTACATCTCCACGTAGTTGTGCTGCAGCTGCTTCTGGTAGTGGATCACCTTGTCCTTCTCCTCCTGCCACACGCGGCGCTCCTCCTTGAAGCCGCCCACCTGCTCCTCCGCCCGATGCCGCTCCCGCGTCAGCTCCGCCCGCATGCGGTCCATCTGCTGCCGCATGCCCTGCAGGGCCTCCGTGCCTCCTCCGCAGCCTCCGCCTCCATCCTGTCGCCGCTGGGCCTTGGCCTCGTCGCTCTCGTAGGCCAGCAGCTGCTCCTCCGCCTCCTTGAACACCTGGCAGTGGCGGATCCCCGCGCCCGGCCCCTGACCCGGTCCGTGGCCCAGACCCTGGCTCTGGCCGGCCAGCGTCTCCCGCAGGCGGCCCAGCTCCTCTTCCAGGCGGCCCACCTTCTCGCGCAGCAGCTCCGCCTCGCTCTTGCGCCGCTGCAGCTCGTTCTCGCACACCTCCAGCTCCAGGGTGCGCGTGTGGCCGCTGGCGTGCGCCTCCTGCAGCAGCGCCTGGCTGTTGGTCACCTCGCCGCGGGCGTCCCGGAGCTGGCCACGCAGCGACACGATCTCGCCGACGCGCTGCGCCAGCTCGCCCTGCACCTCCTTCAGCTGCTGCTTGAGCAGGGAGATCTCCCCGGACTTCTGGCACACCTAGGGGATGACGTCAGAAAATCAGAATCAGAAATCAGAAACAGCTTTATTGCCTTAGTTTTTTACCAGGAATGTGCTTTTGTGAAATTGGCCCATAACATTTAACATTAAAATCACCCAACTAGTGTTGAAGAACCATATTCACGAGGTGAATAAGCCCTGCAATAACTCGGTAAGTAGCTTAGATACAAGCTTAGAAAAAACGTGAATAAAGGTGTGAGGATTAAATGGCCAAATTGTAAAAAAACAAAAAAACATCATTGTGACCGTGGGAATGTCTTGAACTTTAAGATGAAATTGCCCGAGAATCTTGTCTTTTTGTGTGGTGGGGTTTTCAGTGAGAGAATAGCACGGTGCTTTATTCAAAGCCACTGGACCGTTCTGTTGTCACATCGTCCACACCGGGAGATCACGCCGCTCTCAGTGACACTTCCTAAGACTCTTGGAGGAGAATTTGGCGGGCAGCAGTTCGTCAGAGTGAAGGAAAATCAAATCCATTATCGATTTCTGTCTGGATGCTAAATAGACACAGCATGCACTGTTTAAAAAAGGTTATAAATCTTCGTCAACGTCTGCTCTCTCTTTTAAGGTATCGCTTGCCGTTGCCGAGATAATTACAATGAACTACGTTTTAATGGCTCCCGGAGACCGATGAGGCCTGTCGCTCCCAGACTGCTCCGGAGTGGAATTAGTTCCCCAAGATATCGTTGGAAAACGGTGATTATTTGGCAACAGAACAACACGCTTGGATTACACAGAACAAGCGTTTCATCATCTTATTGATTTATGCATATTACTTATTTATCGAACAAGTTCATTTTACTTCAACTGTTTTGCTTGCTATGCCACCATTTCTTCTGCCCATGATGGCACTCCTAACCGTCCCTGTAAGGAGGGATCCCTGTTTCTGGGGTCCTTCTCAAGGTTTCTTCCTTGACCTTTAAAGAGCTTATTTGTTGGGCTGGGTGCTGTATTATGTGGCCTGTGAAGCCCTTAGAGACCAGTGCTGTGATTCAGGGCTACACAAATAAAAAGGGACTTGATGCTTGATTGCAAATGGCAGCCATGACGTCTGTTCGTGAAGCTCAGGCAGGAAGAGACTTGCGTGTCGTTCCTCTGACGGCCTGTAAGTGGCACACGGTGGGTGGGGGCACAATGACCCGCCGGCTACCCCGTTCCCACCAGTCAACGTGAAGAAATTGGATTTCATTCTCGTGATAGAAAGCCAAAAATGCCTTTCATCATTCGGTTAAGGCCTCAGTGACTACATCTCCATATTTTGTATTTAATTCATGAAAAAGAAACTGCGGGTCGCTGCGGGTTGCAAAACTCTCGGCATCTCTGCAAATGGCGGCAAGGCGTATCAAAGGCAAAACAGTGGTGCGTGAACCAATGGGTGAGTGGGTCACGGATGCTACGTCCATATTGATTGTTGACGGTCTATGGATGCTTTGCCTCGGTTCTAAATCTACACTCAAGACTGGATATGCAGTGAAATGAAAAAAGTCGCTCACCTCCCACTTGGTCTCCTCCAGGCGCGGGCCGATCTGGATCTTCTCGTGCTCGTAGGAGGTGCAGCGCTCCTCCAGCTGCTCCCGCTCCTGCAGGAGCTGCGAGAAGTCCTCTTGCAGCTTCTTCTTCTCCTGTTGTAGCTGGAACACCTGGGGAGGCCAAAACCACAGAAGAAGAAGAAGAAGAAGAAGAAGTTATGTGTCCAATAGCCGCCATGGCGTGTCTCGTATGTGGGTCTCTCGCCCACGTAGCCAAGAGCGCCAACCGCCGTAGCTTACGTGAGCCTCTCTACGCGTTGAGTAACAGGAACGTTGTCCACTTGTAAGTTCGGGGAGATGCTTTACTCTGCCGTCCTAGCATTCGAAACTCTTGACAGACCGAAGGCCGCTCTGAGACCAATCAGACGTCGGTAAAGGCCTTCCTCATCCTCCGCATTATTTGACGTGCACAATTCCAGCTGTCATTGGCTCGGCCGTTCTGAACCAAACCGGTACGGTGTGAAGAAGGAGCACACGTCTTGTTAGCCGGCATAATTGACAGGAGGAGGAGGAGGAGGAGGAGGAGAAGGAGGAGAAGGAGGAGGAGGAGTACATGCACGGCTGGAAGCAGGGCAAATCTGAGAGAATCGGGAGCGAACTTCGGCACGTGGAGCCGTTGATATTTCACTCTGGGTCCCAGCGTGGCTGCTGGACTAGGGGGACATGATGGATACTCCTGTTCCAGCTCACATGCTCTGCCCCCACCCCCCCCCCACAGTGCCTTCAGCCACTATTTAGGTCAATGCACCACATTCAAGCGAGTCTTGAAATTCACAACACAAAAACGGTGGCTTGGCAACTAACTACAAAAGTGTAGGTCAGGGACTATAAATGTAGGCGCAGGAGCGGGAGACTTTGGGGCTCTGTGTGTGCAACCGGAGGGTTTCTGACCTGTAGCTTAGAGCACCTGCCTGATGACCTGCCACTGCAGCACCTAGAGGGGTCCGAGCCTGACCTGACGTGTCACTGCAGCCCCTAGAGGGGTCCGAGCCTGACCTGACCTGTAACTGCAACACCTAGAGAGGGTCTGAGTCTGACCTGTCACTGCAGCACCTAGAGGGGTCCGAGCCTGACCTGACCTGTCACTGCAGCCCCTAGAGGGGTCCGAGCCTGACCTGACCTGTAACTGCAGCACCTTAGAGGGGGTCTGAGTCGGACCTGTCACTGCGGCACCTAGAGGGGGTCTGAGTCTGACCTGTAACTGCAGCACCTGCTGGGCCCGCTGAGCCTTCTGCGAGGCCGTCTGCATGCGGGTGGCGCAGCCCTGCCTCAGTTCCTCCAACTCCAGCTCACAGCGCTTCTGTTTCTCCTCATAGACCTGCCGACGGAGAGAGGGAGAGGAGAGGAGGGGGATAGGAGAGGGAGAGAGGAGAGGAGAGGAGAGGAGAGTTGAGGTTCCTGGTAAAAGGGCAGCAGGGTCATGTTGATGGTGAGGGGGTGGAATGGACAAGACATCAGACCTCCTGAGCATTCCCACTGACCTGGCAGATGGCCGCCTCGTTCTCGTCCAGGTTGTCCCGGAGCTGCTGGAGCTCCAGCTCCCGCTCCCGCAGCTTGTCCTCCAGGTCCCGCACCACCACCTCGTAGCCCTCCAGGGGGGCCGGCGAGCGCCCCATGGAGCCGCTGTCGGACAGGGGCTGCCCCCGGCCGCCCAGCGACCCGGAGCCCGTGCTCTTGCTGGAGGACGAGCGGCCGCTGTCCGAGTTGGAGTGTCCGTGGCCGTTGACCGCCCCGCCGCCCATCTTGACCGGCTCCAGGTGGCCCCCGGGGGTCTCCGCCGAGCCCAGGCTGTAGCTGGTCCCCGGGTAAGGGGGCAGGCTGGACAGGGAGGTCCGCCCAGAGTCGGACATGGAGCAGGACTGGCTGGTGGCCTGGCCCCTGCTGCCGTAGCTGCTGCGCTTGTCCGAGCATGACTGCGAGGCGTCCGTGTGGGCGGGGCTAAGCAAGTTCAAGTTGTTCTGGCTCCCGGTCGATTGGCTGCTGCTGGGGCCGTGGCGGGGGGAAAGGTACTGCATGGAGCTCCGGCTCTTGGGCACCACAGGTTTGAACGCTGTGGGCCGCAGCACTGCGTTCTCCATGTTCTGCGGGTGAGACATGGATGATTAACTCCAGATACCTTCAGCCAAGCGTTAATGTAATACAGAGCTGACAAATGAAATAGCAGAGACTAGGTCAAATTCACTGACAAGTCACTCTGTAAAGGTGAAACTAAATACAGACTCACCATCTCCAATTTCCCGGAAATTGGAACCAGCTTGGGAGGGGGTCCCATGGACCCGTTCCAGCCAGCGCTGCCTTTGCCCTCGTCAGGGAGGCCGGTGAGGCTGGGAGGCGTCAGGGGGCCGATGGTCCAGTCCCCTACGTAGTCCTCGTTCAGGTAGGCGTAGGTCTCCTCGTTCCCGGCGGCCCTGCCGGTGTTCGCCGAGCTCTGCCTCTTGACCGGCGGTGAGCGCGGGCGGGATCGCGGCAGGAAGACAGGAGGGCCTCCGTGGGCGAGTCTGCGCCCACGGCCGGCCCCGGGCGTGGGCCGGCGGGGGTGCCTGTGCGCCCGTCCGGGGTCCACCGGCCGCACCGCCGCCGGCCGTGCCGTGTCTGGCGGGTCGTGATGGTGGTGGTGGTGGTAGGGGCCGGGCCCGCGGGGCGACGAGGCCTGCTGACGGAGCCCATGTTCTCTAGGTGAGGTGGCGGTAGAGGGGCTGCTGAGCCCGCGGTGGGTGGACCCGGGGCCCGAGGCGCGCCGGCTGCGGGCTCCCCCGCCGAGGGCCCCGGCTTGTGGTGCTCAGCGAGACGGGCGGTGGCAGCGGGTGAACCAAGGCCCATGGCGGCTGGTCCGCGGGGCAGCTCGCTCTGAAACACATTCCAGGAGAGGGAAATTGTCGCTGTGCCGTTTTCAGCAGAAGGTCAGTCAGACATGGCCAGACATTGCTCGTAGAAGAATGCCATGTTTTGCTTCCCAGAGCTCTGCCAAGTGGTCCTATAACAACAAGGCCGTGGGCGATGACTGAGCCTTCCACAAAGCAGATGATTACTCTGGGGTTAGACAAGAGCACTGGCCTGTCGCAGAGGAGTTTCAAAATGGCCCCTGTCTACATGCTGGCTGCTGACTTGATTGACAGGAGACAGAGGAACAGAGTTACAGCTTTTAAAGAAGAATCTGAATCAACGGAAGCAAAGGAAGAAAACCAAGGAAAAGAGATTGAAATCGGAATTGACAAAATTGCATTTGTTTTGTGCTCAATGAAATTCATACAGATGGAATAGGAATAAAAGTTATGAAGTCAAAATATAATAACAACAAATAAAACTATTTATTAGACATGAGTAAACGTCTCTTGTTGTTGGCTTAGCTACAGACAGACACAGCCAGTCTGCAACATCATGACCTTTGCCCTTTCGAGGCGGTAAACTCTCCAGCCAGCGGCAGTGAAGAGAAGAACAATGAGACTGCAGCACGCCAGGAGGAAGAGGAGGAGGAGGAGGAGGAGGAGGAGGAGGAGGAGGCGGCCGTCATGGTGGTCCGGTGATCTGAGAGAGCGTTGAACAGCTGTGGTGGTGGATGCCCTAAAACACATCTCTGTCACCCTGAAGTTCCCAGGAGCCGGCGTTATGTGAATGACAGGTGTGTCGCGTCTCCGTCTGACTTGACTTTGTAAATCCGCACATGACTGCCAAGACTTCGGTTTCCCTGGGAGAACATAAAACAGGATCTATCGAACAGATTTACTGCCGGCAACGTTTAGGGTTTGCTGGATCGAATCGCACCGGGAAATGTCCCCTTCTATTGTACTTTTGGTACAGACTCTGTAGTCCCCCCCCCCGGGGGGGGGGGGGGGGTTAGGAGCAGTGTGTCGCATGGGAGTCGCCGGCCGCGGATCTTAATCGTGGATGTTTGTGTTTTGGAGACCGAGTGTGGGCGTCACCCCAATCTCGTTGGCACGGCGGGCGGGCATCAGAACGCCATCACAGCGCGTGCCGCTCGGCCCCAAATCGGCTGACTGGCTGGCCGCCAAGCCGACGGCGCACACACACACACACACACGCACACACACACACACGCACACACACACGCACACACACACACACACACACACACACACACACACACACACACAGACAGATTTACAACCAGCCCCCCTTGCTCCACCATTAAAGCATCTGGGTGGCTTTCGTTTGGTTTTCGGAGGGGGTGGGTGTGTCGGCACGCGCCTCTACCGCTCCCTATGGTACGATAGTGTGGCCCGTACATCAGAGTGCATCATGGGGATTTATCGTTGGCGATACTGCCGCCGTATTGAGAGGACACCGGAGAGCTGTAAAATCCTACACCCAATGTAAGATACACCGCCGTAAAGTTTAAAACTAACCGAGGCGAACGAAAACATTGCGGCAGTGTCTTCCCCCGTGACGGAAAATCATTTCACGAAGAATTGCTAACCGATGACCACTAACATAACATAACATTACGTAACGTCACATAGCTAACATTTCAACGCTTGAAAATGCTTCCAAAATGGAGGCAGCCAGTCATTGTGATGTGACGTTTTCCGTGTACATGCCCTGTAAGATTTTGTGGTGATTTTGGGTGGTGGTGGGTGGTGGTGGCCATGCCCAGAGGGTTGCCTGGCGGTGGAGGAGCCCCGATTTAGCTCTCCCAATGCCCTGCGGAGGACACGTCTCCCTGCAGCGCGCGCAGGGGAGGCAGGTGATGAATGGAGCCCCGTGTCTCGTCGTCTCTCTCCCAGACACCGGAGCCTTCTTCTTTAGTAAATACCAGATGTAGCCACATGGAGCCGTCCAGGTTGGGGCGGGGGGGGCAGGGGGGGTGGAGTCTGTGATGGATGGGGAGCGAGGCCCTCCAGTGCCACGGGCCACAGACACACACACACACACACACACACACACACTCACACACACAAAGTGAGGCACCCCGGGGCTCCAGATAATGACTTTCACATTTTATTCTCTGGCCCTGGTGTGAACGTCTCGAGTTTGCGCGTTCAAACCCCCCGCCGCCCCCCCTGGGATAGATGACGATATATCTTACCTTAACAGCGACTCCTCGAGGGCGGTCCCCGAGCATTTAGATCTTCAACTCTGGTGTCACGAGTTTATGTATGACTGAGGGGACTCAAAATGGTCGGCGCTCGATTATTGGTACCCTCTTGTCGGACGCAAACCGTTTATCTGCGTGTGTGTGTGTGTGTGCGTGCCTGCAGAACGTGGAGCATGGCGGTGGCGGCGGTGGTGGCGGTACTGGAACCACCTGGGCAGCAGAAGTGCCCATTTTACATTGCTAGTCGGTCCTCATAAATCAGCGTGGCGTCTTGCTAAAAGGTTGAGTCATGTTGGGCCCCTCAGCAGCCCCATAAAGCTGTAGCGCTGTTAATGGCGCCGCTCCCGGGGTTGATTTGCGGGCTCCCTGGTCGTCCCGCTGCGGGTAGCTCAGGCCTCCGGTGATTTATAGCGGCCTTATTTCTGTAGAAACTTCATATATTGTTGTCATGTGTTCTTATCGGGAACGAGGCTATTTGCACGCCAATATGTCTGGCGATGTCAGTGAAACAAAAGGAAGGGTACGGGTAAACCAATTAGTAACTAGTCAAATCTCAAAAGCTACTAAGTGTGTTATTTACTTCTGTATTAAAGACAAATATTGATCGAAATATGAATTTAAATAGCATACGAAATATCACTCTTTGGCTTTAGAGAATTTAGAGAAATATGACTTGAGTTACTTTAAAGGTTATAGGTTTAAATGTGTTGTTGCCAAGTCTGGGAGTGACCTTTCACCTCTTAAAGCCTCAGTTCATCAAGCCACATCCACTAATCCCCACCCCCAACCCCCACCCCCATCACCTGACACCCGACCTCCGACCTCCGGCCCTTCAAGTCTCGTGCTCGAAGGACAAACTCAGTGACCCACTTATGGATCCATGGTAAGGGGAGAGAGACTAGGGCAGGGAACAGAGAGAGAGAGAGAGAGAGAGAGAGAGAGAGAGAGAGAGAGAGAGAGTGGAGTTGGAGACACTTTGCATTAGCATTTGCATCCGAGTGTGTGTGTGTGTGTGTGTGTGTGTGTGTGTGTGTGTGGTGTGTGGTGTGTGTGTGGTGTGGTGGGTGGGGGGGGGAGTCATAGCCTACTTCTTCTACCCTACTTTTCCTCTTCTCCGAAGCAGCTGTTTGTACCCGCGAACATCGCCTCCTCTTGCGCGGATTGTGTGTGTGTGTGTGTGTGTGCAGCTATGTGTGCGCTCGTGTGTTGTGTGTGTTGTGTGTGTGTGTGGTTGTATGCATTTGCCCTGGTGATATTGTCCTTTGTTTATCATATAAGGTGACCATATGGTGGATTACGGGTCAGATCTTGCGGGTTGGATGCCGGCGGTATCACGGGGGATTGCAGCCGGCCTGCTGGGAACGTATGTTCGCTCCTCGGGGAATTTGCTGTGCGTGGGGTTCCTGGCACAGCGACGTCAAGGGAGCTGGAAATATGCTGTGTCTGTGTTGAACTCCCTCTCTCTGCCCTGGACTAGTTTAACCAGGGGGCCGTGGGGGGGGGGGGCGAGGGCTGTTAAGGACTGCCTGGTGATCTTTAATAATCAAATCCAACGCAAACTGGCCTGTGTGTCATCGCTCCGTTAGTTAGACACCTCTCATTCCAGTTCAACCCTCCCGTGTTGGAGATGAGTATTGGTGGG
>PIJE02000701.1:72774-102967 GCA_002895965.2 Coryphaenoides rupestris | reverse complement strand
GTGTGTGTACACGAGGACAGACGCCACACACCCAAAAACACACACACACACACACACACACACACACACACACACACACACACGAGCGCACACATGCGTGCACACACACACACACACACACACGCGCAAAGAGAGGGCGATGTCGGCGGTTTACAACACAGCTGCTTCGAAGAAGAGGAAAAAGTAGGGTAGAAGAAGTAGGCTATGACTCCCCCCACCAACCACACACACACACACACACACACACACACACACACACACACACACACACACACACACACACTCGGATGCAAATGCTAATGCAAAGTGTCTCCAACTCCATCTCTCTCTCTCTCTCTCTCTCTCTCTCTCTCTCTCTCTCTCTCTCTCTCTGTTCCCTGCCCTAGTCTCTCTCCCCTTACCATGGATCCATAAGTGGGTCACTGAGTTTGTCCTTCGAGCACGAGACTTGAAGGGCCGGAGGTCGGAGGTCGGGTGTCAGGTGATGGGGGTGGGGGTTGGGGGTGGGGATTAGTGGATGTGGCTTGATGAACTGAGGCTTTAAGAGGTGAAAGGTCACTCCCAGACTTGGCAACAACACATTTAAACCTATAACCTTTAAAGTAACTCAAGTCATATTTCTCTAAAGCCAAAAAAAGAGTGAATATTTGTATGCATTTAAATCATATTTTCGATCAATATTTGTCTTTAATACAGAAGTAAACACACTTAATAGCTTTTGAGGATTTGACTAATTACTAATTGTTTATCCTGCCCTTCCTTTTTTCACTGACATCCCAACATATTGGCGTGCATAGCCTCGTTCCAATAAGAACACATGACAACAATATATGAAGTTTCTACAGAAATAAGGCCGCTATAAATCACCGGAGGCCTGAGCTACCCGCAGCGGGACGACCAGGGAGCCCGCAAATCAGGAATAGCTTTGTCACACTCTGGCCGCATGCTCCACTTGAGTGAGAGTGAGAGTGAGCGAGAGAGAGAGAGAGAGAGAGAGAGAGAGAGAGAGAACAAGGGAGAGAGAGGAGGGGTGAGAGAGAAGAGGGGGAGAATGGTGGATGAGAGAGGAGGAGAGGAGGAGGAGGAGGAGGTTTACAAGAGATGGGAGATAGAAGATGGGAGAGAGAACGAGGTGGGAGGGAGGTGTGTATATCGGATGGGAAAGAGATAGGAGCGAGCGAGTGTGTGAGTGTGAGCGCGTGCGTGTGTGCGTGACGTGTGTGACGAGTCGGAGGAAGAGGTGGGTGAGGAGAAGAAAGATGAATAAAGCGCGGAGGAGAAGGAAGTCAGCGCGATCTCCGGAAGTGCGTTCACTGCGAGTTGCGCCCACTCCCAACTGTAAACATGTCTGCCGTCTCTCTCTCGCTCTCTCTCTCTCTCTCTCTCTCTCTCTCTCTCTCTCTCTCTCTCTCTCTCTCTCTCACTCTACTTTGACCTGGCTCTGCCCTCACATTTCCATTCAGGTTCGACAAAAGGCCGCCGTTTCAGTCACCGGTGGGCTGCGTTGGTATTTTTAGAGTCGCGCGCGGTCCGTGGAATCGGGGGTTTTTCCGCCGAGTGTGTGCGACCGACAAAGAGAGATTTTGAGTGTGAGCGCTTTACTCAGTCAGTGGGTCTGAAAAGCGTGTTTGTGTGTGACGCGGCTTCCTCGACTTCCTCGAGCGTCGGTAAAGCCTCTTACTGTGTGAACTGTGTGTTTCCGTGTGAGCGTGACTGTGCGTGGGTGTGTGTTTGTTCTCTCTCTCTCTGTGCTTTACCAGTTTACTACTTTCCACGTGGGGACCCTAATCTACGCGTGCGAGCTTCCGAACAGATTTCACTTCATAGTCATAAGTCACACGAAGGCTGACTGGGCGGTGGGCGGCCAGAGTTCACCCTGAAATGTGTCCGTGTTTAAACTTGAATCGCATGGAGGAGGGATGATGTTGGTGGTGTGCCTCTTGGTGTGTTTGGTGTGCTACTGTGCTTTAAGAGTGTCTGTGTTTTAATTAAAGAACAGAGCAGTGCTCCCGGGCCTTAATCTCCATCTAGCGGCCCTCATGATGAACTACCCCCCGCCAGACGGGCAGGAATCGAACCTGAGGCCGCTGCAAGGAGTACTGCCTCCATGGCTAGCGCGCTGGCGGGTTGAGCCGCCCACTAGAACTATATTAAAAGCGTCCTCTTCCTCGTACTCCAGTGTGTGTGTGTGTATGTGTATATAAGAGACTCAGGAGGGAGCTCTGCACCACTTTATTTCCCCCCTTTACTTTCCCCCCCCCCCCCCCTTCAGCCCTTTTGAATAACAACATCTCTGCATTAACATTATCATCCGAGCCACGGGTCCTCCCGCATGGCCCCTGTGTGTGTGTGTGTGTATGTGTGCGTGTGTGTGTGTGTGTGTGTGTGTGTGTGTGTGTGTGTGTGTTTTCGTCGACCGAACACCACGCCCCCCCCCCCCCCCCTCCACCTCCTCCTCCACCAGTTTAAATCCTGCAAAGCTTCGTTTCACAGTCGTCTTGAGTCCGGCGGGATTAGAACCTATTCACATCTGTTGGGGGATGGAGGGAGGGAGGGCGGGAGGTGAAGGAGGGAGGGGAGGGAGGTGGAGGGAGGGAGAAGGAGGTGGAGGGGGAGGGGAGGGAGGTGGAGGTGGAGGGAGGTGGAGGGAGGAGAAGGAGGAGGAGGAGAGGAGGGAGAGGAGGTGGAGGGAGGGAGGAGAGGAGGGAGGTGGAGGAGGACATGGAGGAGAAGGAGGTGGAGGAGGGAGGGAGGGAGGTGGAGGGAGGTGGAGGAGGACATGGAGGGAGGTGGAGGGAGGGAGGGAGGTGGAGGGAGGGAGAAGGCGGAGGGGCAACACGAGACCTGTTGCTGACCGATAATGCCCACGCTCAGGAATGCGCCGCAAAGGCCAACAATGTCGGGAACTGAGAGGAAGGCAGAGATTGTGTTGTTTTTTTTAAGGTAGATTCCCTGTTTTTGTGGGAGGAGCCGAGGAGTTTTGGCCCCTGGATTATTCCAAATGTGGGATTTTAGTTGAAAGCGCATGTGAGTCTGTGTTTAGGATTTAGAAACCTCCCGTTATGAGTTGGGTCCGCCTAACGAGGTAGCAGGTTAATTACACTTCCTTCCTTTCACCTGACGGCATTGTTTCCTGTCACACAGTCGCTATATTTAGCGACCGCTTACTTCCTTCTCAGCGTCCGACAGTATGCATAGAGGACAAGAAAATGACCCCCCAGCTCATTGTTCAGTTAAATGCCGGTTGGCTTTTTTTTCTAATGAGCTTCTTTCATTTTCATAAAGACCCCCCCCCCCTCTTTATACTGCCAAAATACTGAGTTGTGTATTTGTGACTCTGTAATTAGGGATCAGTGATTCGAATGGGCTAATTAACATCTTGTAATCACAGTGGAGTTTTTTTTTTCAGGGGGATTGTGCCGGGGTCTGTTGGCAGACAGGCCGGGTGCTAAGCTAGCCAGCCCCTGCTAGCTGTGGGTCAGACTGGCGGGAGCCTCTGAGAGCCTTGGCTGGAAGTTTCTTTTTTTTTTTTTCTTTTAACGGGCACCTTATTTATCACCCCCCCCCCCACCGCGCTCTGCTGGATGCCAACAGGGGGGCCGCCCACTTTGTTAAAGTGTTGACATTTTTTATAGGGGGTCCGTCAAGGTTTGGGCTGGGGGCGGTCCCCCCCCAACTAGCAAGACTGTGTGAACGTGTGCAGAACCAATCCACTTGGAAACGAAGCAAAAAAAAACACAACCACAACAAAAATCTGACAAGAAATACCGAAATAACCTGAGGGTTATCATCAGAGGAAACACAATAATTCCAAGCATCTCTGGAGCTCGACGCTCGACGACATCCCTGCCATAATCGGAGATTGTTTCCATAAAGAATGGAATTTCAAGAGGCTAGGAGGGCTTCGAATCAGTCGACCTCGCGGCGAGCCCCTTGACGTCTCGTTTTGTAATGGAAAACAAACAAAAAATAAACGTGTATATACTGTATATATATTCGGCCCGGCCCGGCCCGGCCCTGGTCTTTACCTTTCAATGGTGCCCTGTGTTCCGCTGCTGGAGGCCGGAGAGAAGCGAGGGGAGCGGGTGCGCCTGGGCATCCCAGGAAATCACATCGACGACTGGAGCCTCTCCCTCTCACGCACGGGACTCCCGGGGCTGAGGAGGAGAGTATTGGAGAAACATACTGAGTACACAAGTCAGACACGGACAAATATGTTTATACAGAACCGACCAGACGCATGGAAAAAGCGGAGTCATTATGGCAGGGCCGATCAAAACAAGGAAGGTGGTGGACAACAGGCCGGCGTTTCATAGTGAACCCACGCAGCTCACAGCCCTCGGGAGAGAGCACACAGAACAACTTTGACCATTGGTCTTCCTGCAGTGTGACTCAGCTAAATAAAATGCAATTTCAAAAGGGTTGTGGATCAGCAGTTATGTTGACTAAATGGAAATGGGCCCATGTTGACATGGGCCTGTGGCGATTTAACCCCCCCCACCCACTCTAAACTGGTGGAACTGGAATTCCCCAAAGACAGGAAGTTGGCAAACACACTGCCCTCATCTGGGCAGAAACACACACTGCAAAATAAGCTGTTTAACAACTGCGATAAGTGATGATATCTTTTGCTGTTCAACGTCTTGCAACTTTGGACGTAGACAACCGAACTTGCCGGGAGTTAGGCAGAAAGCTAGGTACAGCAGCTCGTCCGCCAAACACAAGGTCGCTGGTTCAAACCCTTGGCTCCTCCTCCTAGACCAGTGTCGAGGTATCCCTGAGCAAGACACCCAATGGCTTGTATAGTAGACATAGAGCTCAGAAGTAAAAATTCCAAATCTAAAACTTAAAAACACTGTTTAAATTCTTCTGACATTCTCAGCCGACCCCCCCCCTCCCTCTCACAACCTCACTGACAACGTTTGTCAAAAACAAACTCGATTAGACGGACCACCGTCAAAACAGCGGCGGTGTAATGTGATTGCCGGTGGTGCAGAGAGGTGTCAGGTGTCCATACTGTAAACGGATTAGGCCCGTGTATTTTCCCCGTGCTAGGAATACGCCCCAACAACCTCTTGGACCCGTCTCTGAGGCCGGTACATTCCAGAATATGAACACTTACACCACATCCACTGCTTTCAGTTTGCTTTGTCTATTTTGACAACTGTAAAGATTGGGTGGCCCGATATGGACTGGGGCCCAAAATGTGTCAATGGACAATGGAGCTGCCGTTGGAATCAGAGGAAAATGTATTGAAAATAAATATAGCTCTGGTCCTCGGGCGAGACAGAAGTACTTTGGCTCCAAAACAGGAGCAATAACAGATGTTCACGAAAAATATGATGATGACGAATAACAGGGACGCATTATTACCGGGCTGAACTATGCATTCTGATTTACTTCAGATTAACGTCAAAGAAATGGTGTTGGCCCTCCATCTCTCACACTGCCCTATATACAGTATGTATCCCCCCGCCAATAGCCATCCGACTCTGTCTGAACCTCATGAGGAAACTGATAGCTTCATCACACACGCCCTTTAGAACAAATACATGCTGACAGCCAGACTTTAGGCATTCAAGCAATCATAAAATGCTGCACAACGAGTTTAACTGTTTTTAATTGGAAAAAAAACACACAGTGCTCCACCTTTCCTCAACTTCAGTTCCGCTTTAGCCCAACATTGGTTCCTGCAAGCCGTCGATCCAATCGCCTGAACACCCCCACCTCCCCATCGTTCCCCAAAAGGACGACACCGTCACCCAGCGGAACAACACCATCACCCAGAGGAACGACACCATCAGCAAGAGGAACAACACCATTACCCAGAGGAACGACACCATCACATCAAAGGAACAAACCCCATCACCAAGAGGAACAACAACCCCATCACCCAGAGGAACAACACCATCACCCAGTGGAACAGCGCCATCACATCAAAGGAACAACACCATCACCCAGAGGAACAACACCGTCACATCAAAGGAACAACACCATCCCCCAGAGGAACAACACCAACACATCAAAGGAACAACACCATCACCCAGAGGAACAACATCGTCACATCAAAGGAACAACACCATCACCGACAACACCATCACCTAGACTCTAGGTGATGGTGTTGTTCCTTTGATGTGATGGTGTTGTTCCCCTAGGTCCTAGAGCAGGCCTGGCCAACCTGCGGCTCTTTGCCTGGTTTCATGGCTCTTACGTTCATATCGAATTTTGTGTTTTTTTTATGGCTGTCAAAGTTAACGCGTTATCACAGATGTTGCGCCAAGGATGCGCAATGACGCTACCGTGAGGAGCGCGACGGAATCCGAGTCAGCGTCTCTGGGGGGGGTCCGTTAATTCGCGGTTCTGATGGGGGGTGCTCCGTTAATTCGGAGCACCCCCCGAATTAACTAGATAAGACTAAGAAATATTGTTGGTGTGTGTGAGAGGAAGAGATGGGGAGATGTTCATGTGTGTATGATGTGGCTCTTTGCAGTAACACAGTAAAAAAATTGGCTCTTCGTCTCTGACTGGTTGGCCACCCCTGTCCTATAAGAACCATGAGCAGTGAAAACGTCTCATAATGATCACCGACCCTCGTGATCCTGCATCCACCCATCTGGGTCACCGCTGGGTCGCGGGCCCATTACGACGCGGTAACCCCGACTGTAGACGGGCAGCCTCCATCTGCCAGTCCCAACCCGCCACCTTGACAGCTGCCTCACCCAACCGAGGAGTGCCTGCGATTTTTGGTAATTATATACCTAACCTGACGGATTAGTTATGGTGACGGAAATGTTTTTTTTTGCCAGAATCGGAAAGAGGAGAAGTTGTTTAATAGATTGGCGGCCATATTTTAATTTAAATGCTTGTTGTTTGTTCAAAAAAGACAATAGTTTTCCAAAATGATTGCGCAATCGCGTAAATGTTGCGCAATCGCGTAAATGTTTATCCGTTTCCATGGCGCCCCGCGCGTTATACGCGGCAGCAGCTCAGGAGGTGAGAGCGGCTCCCTGGCAGCCGGGAGGTCGCTGGTTGGATCCCCGAGCAGACAACTCATTAAATAGCCCGATACCTGCCGTCGGTGCATTAATGAGTATGAATGGTGAATGTGAGGCAGTGTAGTAAAGCGCTTTGGATATAAGCGGTGTATCTGACGCACACGGACGGACCACCGAAGCCCTCCAGTGGTACTGTCCTTATGACTTCCTTTTAAAATATTCTTATTAAAATATTAAATAATTCATACATTATTTTATATATTTTTAAGACACAAATACATACACGTGTGACATATTTGACTCGCCCCCACTCGGAGGAAAGCTTGTGTGTCATTGGACATTGGCCCTGCAGGAGTGTGTGTGTGTGTGTGTGTGTGTGTGTGTGTGTGTGTGTGTGTGTGTGTGTGTGTGTGTGTGTGTGTGTGTGTGTCCACCAGCCTTGCCCTGAACTTGCGTCACCTCTTGTTTTCATCTCTTCTAAGCGGTAGGGGGGGTCCGTTAATTTGCGGTTCTGATGGGGGGGTGCTCCGTTAATTAACTTGATAAGACTAAGAAATATTGTTGGTGTGTGTGAGAGGAAGAGATGGGGAGATGTTCATGTGTGTATGATGTGGCTCTTTGCAGTAACACAGTAAACAAATTGGCTCTTCGTCTCTGACTGGTTGGCCACCCCTGTCCTAGAGGAACAACACCGTCACATCAAAGGAACAACACCGTCACCCAGAGGAACAACACCATCACCCAGAGGAACAACAACAAGGTACAAACCATCCAACTAGCCTGTGGTTTTCTAATGAGGCCTGAAATGTCCATGACATCAACTAATTCATTGCGGTTATTTTGACAAATAACACGATTGTCATGTGATTCACTATTGGCAGGAATGATCATGTTTGCGTCACAATTTACATTTTCACGGAAAATCAGCTCATTGGAAGCAGTCAGGGTTTGGCGTTTGGCAAAAACATCATCATTTTAACATCATCATCATTCGTTGGGATCTGTACCAAACACGCATCTTTTCTTACTTAAAATATGCTTAGGCCAGGGTGGGACTCTCTGCAGCACATTTATTATAATGGTGTTATGAATGTGATTTGGACATTGCATTTGGTCTGCCCGTCTGAAGGGCAAGACAGTGAGGGAGTGGACAGATTTTGTTCTAAATCCCCTTGTAATCCCACTCCAGGCGAACCCCGGGTTGGAATGGATGTCTGTGAGCGGCGGGACAGAAAGCCAAGACTGTGGTTTGAACATCGCTGGTTTGGATCTGGGGCTGGAACGACCGCGGTGGCTAGGAGGAGATTAGCCAACATTCTGGTGTCCTTCCCAGTGGGATCGCGCTGGTGGTGGTGGTGGTGGGGGTGGTGGGGAGGGTGGCTGACTGCTCAGGCTATGGGTAATAGAGGGAAGGGGGGGGGGTGGGTGGGGGGGTGCAGGTGTTACTTACAGCCAAGCACCCTCAGCAGGTGGGTGCGGGGGGGGGTTGCAGATGGAAGTGGCTGCCGAAACTGAACTGTGGCTTGCAGTTGTCGCACCACATGTTAGTGCACATCCCCAATCCAAGATGGCTGCCACAAGTCTGTAATGCCAGCGTGGCGCGTGACTGCCAAAACCACATCCTGGTTACGTGAGAGAATGTGTGCGTGTGTGTGTGTGTGTGTGTACTGTAATATGACCCCTGAATACCCATTTGTCTTTAAGGATGACTACTGGAGCAGAGAGTATGAGCAGGTGTCTTGGGCGGGGGGGGGGGGGGGGGGGGGAGAAGGGGGGGGGGAGGAGTCTCTGTCTCACCTGCTTCCTTCCCTGGATGTGTGCGCTCGGCCATTACACTCGACAGGAAGGAGGAGTAGGAGGGATTGAATGTCACAGACATGTCATGACTGAGCTGCGATCTTTTGCATTTGATTTTGAATGACGTTGTGATTAGTTTCCATATTCAAATTGAAGCGATTTAGTCTGATTGGATGCAAGACTGGTGGATCAGGCTGCGATTTAAATATGTTGGCTAAGTTGTGGAAAGAAGGCCAGGGAATCCAACATGCCTTGCTGTTGAAAATTCTGGAAAAATCCATGAATTTCCTCTTCAAATCCTTCTACAGAATGTAAAAAATGTCTACAATATATATAAACAATAAGCAATAAAAAGGTGCAATTTAAAGAAAATATGTGCATTAATCTAACGCAATAGTATTCATAATGCATGAGGTGACATCGTACCTGTCCTCCACAAGACATCCCACAAGGTCATAATATCCAATCAAGGTCAGGGCGGGGGGGGTCAAAGGTGACAACCAACCGGGCACGACAGGCTAATCAGGGAAACTTGAGAGAATACCGGTAATCCGTCCCCCGACGCAGACGTAACATCTTAATATCCCTACACCCAGAAGACACATTTGACTTGACGGATAAAAAGGAAAAAAATAAAGGATTAGATTAGATTACAATCTAATCCGTGTGGCGGTTGGTTCTAGCTCAATCCGGCCCGACAGAAGACCTGGGCTGACAGAAACCAGCCAGCAGCAGCAACAGACAACCGTCAATTATGGAGACATGACACACTTTGTTTAGAAAATACTCCTAATACCCGGAAAGACTACGCTCAATCCCTTAATAACTAGAGTAAACACAGACCAACACATAATACATGACATCGGCACCGTAGAGAACTGAAGGGAGGCTTAAAAAGAAGTCCTAGAAGACAATGAATTGACTTGTCGGCATTCATTCCGATGTTCTTCACCCATTCAAGAAAGTTGTGTATGTGTCTCGTTCAGCGGCAGACTAGCGCACCGCAGGCCTACGTGACGCCGTGGATCCTGTGGCACCATTAGCAGAAGGACGTTTAAGCCTCATCGTCAGAAACAAAGCCACAATAGTGCCAGTGTGAACGGGGAGAGAGGCACCCGGAGTCAGACGGCAGCTTTGTCTTTGCGTGGTAACACTGGCGACGCCACGCCACCGAGCGTGTGCGGTCCGTGCACGCCGTGCCAAAAGGGGGGCCGTTTGAGAGCTTATAGTATTCTATAGCACCGTGTGAAACGCTTCCACCACGTGAGCGGAGGCTGCTCTGGGTGGTACTTATTTTCTGAGAGTGACGCTTAAAGTTAATGCTGTATATTAATCATGGTTTAATGTGTGTTTATGTGTGTGTGTGTGTGTGTGTGCAAGGAGGGAGGGGAGGGCCGAAGGAGGAGGTGGGGGAGAGGGGGGTTAGGATTGTGGATTGTGGGCCATGTACGACAAATTTGAAGGACAAACGATAATCGCATGGGGAGATAAAGCGCTGAGGTTTGGGAGGTTCGGTGACAGTGGGAGTCTGTGGAGGATTGGAAGGCCAGACAGACAGACAGACAGACACAGTCGACCCAAAACGGGGCTCAGGTTGGGAGAAGGTCGCTGGCACGGGGGGCCACTGGGTCACATCACACGGCCCCCGGAAAGTATTTTGGGGCCGTTTTTTTTCCTCCCCCCTCAGAACATCATTGTTTCGGAAACTACAAAAAAACCACCATTCCAACCACCGCGACATCCACTCCCCCCCCACCCACCCCCTCCCACCCTCCCACTGCAGTCTGCAAGCCTCTTGAATTGAAGGGGAAACTACGCATCCATCCACTCACCCATCCATCCGTTCATCCATTTCCATTGTGCTGGGAAATGCAAATGGAGGGAACAGGGCTATGATGTGTGATTGTGTGCAGGGTTCCACTCCCCTCCAGCGTTTAGGACATGCCACCGAGGACAGAACAGACAGGGGGAGAAAAAGACATGCCTAAAACAAAAAGACAGACCTTTTGGACAGGAAAGTCCCATGAAGTACAGTGTTATGTGAGCAAATATAAAATGCGGCGATACAAACAAGACAAATGTTAAGTACTCCACACAGACGTTGACTGTGACGTTTTACCGAGATAATGCGTGTGGTCGTAGTCATCGTCGTCTTGGCGGTAAAAGCTAGCAGAGGCGTCTTTTAATTGCGCGGCCATGCAACCTTTAAAAGTCGTTCCGGTGTTTCTCAATGTGGGGTTCTGGAGCTATCGGCCCCCAGGACGACTCCTGTCTCAGTTCACGCGTATTCTTGTGTGCTAGCTGGCATTAAGGCCTCAGATCAGACACTTAAAAGCGCCTCCGCAGTCACGTTGCGAGAACGGAGACTAAAACAGAGTTTTTTTCCGCAGGCCATCAGAACTGTGAACTCTGACCTCGCTATGGCCCACCCACTGCCCACTCCCATGCACATAACCCGATGCCAAATTTGTATATTGCCCTGTTGTTGATATGCCTACTTGATATTGATATGCCTCATTGATATACTTCTACTTGTATTATTATATTCCAAAAAAGCATGCTCCTTGTGCTGTAAAGACTGTAAATAGTGTGAATATTTGATTGTCTGTTTATTTGTATTTGCTCTGTCGCACAATCCGCTGGGCATCAGCAATTTTTCATTTCACTGCGCATCCTGTGTGTGTACGTGACCATTAAAGTTCTTCAATCTGAAATGTTCTCGCTCCTGCTCGCCTCCACCATCGCAATCAGCAGCGATAGCGTGTGTGTGTGCGGGCGGTTCAAGAACATACACACGCGGACGTTGACCTAAAAGTTGTTCCGCGAGGGCTGATAAACGTACCCTTTCCAGACCGTGAGGACTGAGAGCGATTTGGAGGCCGGTCGCCCTCCCGCCGACCTTTGCCCTTTGCGTACATGTTTCAAACACACCATCAGAACGTTTCCACGGCGCCCATGACAAAGAGAGATTGATTTGTTCCACTTGGTGTAAAAGCCTGTGCGCGTGTGTGTGTAGTGTGTGTAGTGTGTGTAGTGTGGGTGTGAGTATGGCTAGGCTGGGGGCTAATCAGGCCACACACGGAGCAATACGAAATGTATTTAAAAATAACCAACAAACAACCTGAGGGAGGAGGAGCAGGAGGAGGACGGGGAGGTGTGTGTGTGTGTGTGTGTGGGGGGGGGGGGGGCGTCCCACTTAAGTACACCAACGTGAACACCTCTGACAACAGAGAGAGAGAGAGAGAGCTGGCCGCATGGAAAGGTGAAATCTCCACGGCCATTCAAAGTACCGTACAGCTAATGTCTTGCATCTGTTCGTTCAAAAACACACACGCGTGCACGCACACACACACACACACACACACACACACACACACACACACACACACACACACACACATACAGCCAATCAGCTCATTAGAAGCAGTCAGGGTTTGGCGTCAGGGTCAGTCAGTGTTTGGCAAAATGAACACACATGGTATTGGGTAATAAGGGGGAACCCGGGAACGAACCGGGCCCGACCCTCCAGTCTTCAGACGATGCAACAGCACTCCTGTACCACATCCTCCTGAGCTAACGCTGTGCAACATGAACACGCTAGTCTGAAAACACACACACACACACACACACACACACACATTCAAAAGAGTTTAAACGAGGGTTGAACACAGAGAGAGAAAAGCAACCTTGATACATCGACTGATCCCGGTCTGGGCTTTCAGAACTCGGGAGGGGAGCACAAGAACTTCCTCAAGAGGTCTTTGACACAGAGAGATCTTCATCATTATTGTCTTGTTCTTGTGTGTGTATGACAGAGGCGGAGGCTGCACAGTTCAGAGAGTGAATCACAGAGAAGGTGTCGGGAAATAACGAACACGGCAGCACCACAGAAGAAGAAACCGGGATGAGGAGGAGGGGGGACAAGGAGGAGGAGGGGGAGAAGCAGGAGTCAGCATAAAACAAAAAAAGTGTTGTGTGTGTGTTATATATATGGCACATCTGGGCCTTCCCCACAGCAGCTGTACAGCAGCAGGTCATAATCACACTAAATACCTACGCCACTCACAGCTGGAGGAGAATATACACACACACACAGTACACACACACACACACACACAGTACACACACACACACACACTATTTTTTACCTACTTACGTACTAATTAGATCGCCAAGTACCCACACAGTGAACACCAGTATTATGTAACGGACTGCGGAGGAAAGGAAAGTCTGACTTCCTCAAGGAAAAAAGAAAAGAAAAGAAAAAGAAATCCAACACATATTTTTACGTTTAGCAAATTAGCTAGCCTCCTGGACGTCAAGTCGAGTCAATTTTAAAAAGCTTGTCATTCCGTAGCGACACTCAATGTACCGTTTGTTCTAAACTGCTAAACTATTGCACCATAGCCAGATCTTTTTTTTTTACCAGGTTTGCTGAAGAAATTGTAAAACGTTAACGTGTGTGTGTATGTCTATGTGTACGTGTACATGTGTGTCGGAAGTGAACTCCTTTCAGTGTGTGTGTGTGTGTGTGTGTGTGTGTGTGAGTGCAGGCGTGTGTGTGTGTCCCTGTGTTTGCTTATTAATGCTCCACACCCAACCCCCCCCCTCACCAAGTCTCTATGAGGTTGCCATAGTTACACCCGTCAGGTAAGGCCATGCAGGTATTTTTAGGCTCCTCCAATTAGAAACAGCCTAATAGCCGAGAGAGACAGAGAGAGAGAGAGAGGCACCCCGTTAGCAGGCCCTGGGATCCAGGCTGAGCTGAGCTACACCCCTCCTCTCCGGGTTCTGCATGGACAGACCAGCACAGCCTCAAGACCAGAACCCAGAGCGCCAGATCCAAGTTCAAAAAGTTACAGGACATTTAGGGCCACACAAAGAGCCGCCTTGTGTGTTTTAATGAATGGATTTGTTATTAATGGGCATCATCATCACCAAAACGTCACATCCCTCGAGTCAGAGTGGGAAAAAAATGTATGAATAATAATAAAATCTATTTTTAATACTTCTCCAAAAGAAAGTTATTTAATTTATGAACTGTTAATCATAATGAAGTGCCTAATCCTGTAGTCTGTTCTGAATGTGAACACGTTTATGTGACAATTTTGTATTTTCTTCTGATCTGAATCTGAAGAAATCTGATTGTTAATTAGTTACAACAATTCCATGTGGAATTTGTGCTTTTGTTTATTCATCAAACGTCCAAATCCATCTTCTCCGTGACATCATTATCCCAGCGTTTTGCTCAATAATACAAATATTTTTGCATTTGTGCAAGTCGGCGTCTTTATTTTTTTCCCACGTTAGCACAGCGGGTCTATTTTTAGTCGCGTACGGCAGCAAAATGTGCTTCGTAAGCATGGCGCCCTGCAGGCAGTCTCCATAGCACCCTCCACGTCACCCAGGGTGCCAAACCACGGCTGACGAGGCAGCAGCACCCACTGTGCCCAAGGATCCCTATAAAGTCTGCATACGTTGGGACTGAGGATTGAGGAACACTTTTGTAGAACGAGAGAGTGCTTAGTTTTTTTGTTTTAGCGTGTCTGGCGGAGTACGCTAATGCCGGGCGTGGGTGCTTGTGTTTTGGTTTCAGGAAGTTGGAGTTTGGGAAGCCAGGAGTTAGTCCTTAAGACAACTGTGTGTACACACTGCACACACATACACTGTGTACATACACACCGTCTATACACACACACACACGCCGTGTATACACGCGCACGCACACCGTGTATACACACACACATACACACACACACAAACCGTGTGTACACACACACACACACACACACAAACCGTGTGTACACACACACACACACACACACACACACAAAACCATGTGTACACTGAACACACACACAAGACACACACACGCACAACACACACACACACGCACACACACACAGCAGGAAAAAAAAGTTCCCAGAGTTCTCCGTTTTCAGCTCCGCACAGCACCAGTGTTGTTCTTCGCCACGCCGGACAAGACCACGACAGCATCTTCCAACCGACCGGACCTCAAGAATGTCTCGATTAGACACGCGAGACTCCAGGGGAGGAAGGGAAGGAAACTCCTCCGCTCGGTCCGATGTGGTTCGTCATCCCTCTCCCAGAACACCACAAAAAACACTTGAATTTCATCGCGGTCTCCGACTCCACCGAGTCGAAGCGGGCGGACCCACAGTTTACACTCAGCGGGCCTGTTTACGTTCCCTCTGCGAAAACGCGGACTAAAGACTTAGCTGTGGGCTTCCTCTTCTTCTACGATGTGGGGAACTAAAAAAGTTTGGAATGGACTGCAAGATGAAGACTGGCAGATCTAAACGTACTACTGTGTAATCACATGATGCTGGTGTTAGCCTACTTGCGCCAAAATCACAAGACAAAACAGTTGCCACGCGATAAATATGTCATGTTAGTTAGCAATCACTGTGTTTCGGTGGACATAACCTATCCAAATGTTTCCCTCTATTTGGTCAAACAGACTGACTGCCTGAGTGTGAATGTAGGCGAGTTATAGCCTGGCACTCAACTCTCCAGCAGTTTGTTAATGATTTACAAACGGCTGACTTCAGTCTGCTCCCCATTTGTTCTCCATATGTTCCCGACCTTCATTGGGCAAACCTCTGGCCCAGCCATGCATGTGTGCGCAGCATGTAGGAGGTTCCCATTCAGAATATACAATAGTACACATAAAACCGACCTGACACCGAGTTCTGGCATTCATCGGGAAAGCAAATTTCATCGGGAAAAAGCGAAGTGTCCTTGAATTGTTGTTATTCGCTACTGCGGCAAACACGTCAAAACAACCTCGCAATTTGATTCACATTAACCCGCAATTAATGTGATAGGAGGCTAAACAATATGGCAAAATGAAAATGTATATTGCGATTATTTTGACAGACATTGCGATTGTGATATAATCCGAATGATCATTTTTGCATTCATTTTCACTGAAAAAAACGATCAACTATCAAACAAACATCTGGAGAAGACATGTATAGAGCAGGGTGTCTCTGCAGCATTAGAGAAATTAATTTGTAATCGTGTTATATTTGTGCACATACACATTTTACCCTTGTCAAAATATTGCCGCTCCTGCGATTTGAATTGTTAAGCCCTAATGTGATGTTGGAAAACACAATTGAAATGCAAGATCTGAGAGTCCACAACTGCGGCCCAGTGACTCATTCAGATGTCAGGGGCCCACACTGTGGCTCCTGGCCCACAGCTTGGGAACCAAAACAGTTCTTGCGACTTCCAAACCTTCAGTACAGTGTGGTGGGGAAGTGATGATGAGTGGGTAGTTTAGCACACCATAAATGTACTAATTACAGAGTGTGAACTGTGAACTGTAACTATGGTATTGGCGGGGGGTCGCAGTGGAACAAAAAGACAGCAACAACAACAACAACAACAATAATTAGTTTCGCAAAAAGGGGACCTCAGGGAAACGAGCAGTCTAGATGATGGCTGAGGCCCTCTGTGAACCCATTGACCACGTCTCCCCCTCGGTTCATCTCGTCTTTGCCCACCTGGCGTCCATCTTGGTTCTAAACACTAGCCCAAAATTCCATGATCCCCCCCCAAGATGGAACCAAAATGGCTGCTAGAAGAATCAAAGACCCACGGAGGTGAAGACACAGAGCAATGACCTTCGGTTATAAACCACTACTACTACCGACAGCAGTGGAGACTTGGTATTGCTGCCTAGTAATACTATATGATAAAACATGATCTATATGTATACAGTATATATAGGCTCCCTCTCCTTCCCTGTGTCAAAGTCAAACCACCTGATACCAGCATTCTTCTAAAATCACCAAAACAAAAGAGGCATACAATCAATTCCACGTGTGCTAACAACAAAACCATCCAGAAAGAGATTTAAACATCTCTGCGGGGTGCACACACACACACACACACACACACACACGCACGCAACTACGAGCAACGTATACTAACTTCCAACGCCTGTGCTGCTGAATAACAACAAGCCGACACAAAACCTGCACTAAAAAAGCCCGCAATTATCCAATGAATAAATGAGAGCTCCTCCGGTAAAGCCGGTCTTTGACGTGGAAAGGGTAGAGTCAGTCATTTGATACCACAAACCAGGAGGAGATATGCATAAGTGCCCCCCCCCCCCCCGGCAAGATTATCTACCACGCAATGGAAGAACAAGTATGTTTATAATATGCATGACGGAAACAAGACGGAGGGGAGGAGGAAGAGGAAGAGGAGGAAGAGGACTGGAGCAAAAGCAAAAGCATGGAAGGTGAAATAAAGGAGAAAACAGGACGTACGCCACAGAGATATCATTCACCTACAATGTCACGGCGTCCAAAAAACAAGGAAGTGTCACTGTCGCCAAGTCAAAGCCACACCCCAGTGTTTGTGTTTTCTCTCCTGAAACGTGCTGATGAGGAACAATGATGTTTCGACCACATGTCGTCCTGGCCTGGCCTGGTCTGGCCTGGTCTGACCTGGTCTGGCCTGGTCTGACCTGGTCTGGCCTGGTCTGGCCTGGTCTGACCTGGTCTGCCTGGCCTGGCCTGGTCTGGCCTGGCCTGGCCTGGCCTGGTCTGGGCTGGCTTCGCCTGGCCTGGTCTGGCCTGCCCTGGTCTGGCCTGGCCTGGTCTGGCCTGGTCTGGGCTGGCCTGGTCTGGGCTGGCCTGCCCTAGCCTGGTCTGACCTGGCCTGCCCTAGCCTGGCCTGGCCTGCCCTAGTCTGATCTGGCCTGCCCTGGCTGACACAGCACTCCAGCGGCAAAGAAGAGCTTTCAGTGGAAGGCCACACACAAACACACACACACAAACACACACACACACACAAACCCCCTGCTGCCTATTTCCCTGTGAAGACGGGGTCGCGAGACATTAGCAATGCAAAGACAAGAGCTTCTTCCCCAACTGTCAGGAGCAATCAAATAACAACACAACAGCCCCCCTGCCCCCCCCTCCTCCTCCTCCTCCTCCTCCTCCTCCTCCCTCCTCCCCTTGATTTGCTTAGATAAGCATCTGACCTCCAACAGAAAACTGTGGCAGTTGGGAAATTAGCAACCTCGGGTGACTGGGGGGTGAGGAGGTGGATGCCTCTGAAGATTATTGTTTTGGGTTCTTTTCTTCTTCGCGAAATTGGAAAGAAAAAGAAGAAGAAGAAGAGGAGGAGAGAAAAAAGTTAATTTCCCAAGTGTTTGCTCCGTCTTTGTCTAGAAAAGGCATCAGCTACACACTGAAATAGAAGGGGAAAAATAGATGGGGAAGGGCGCCTTTTTTTTTATCCACTAATTATGTAAATGCTTGAGGGAATTTTGGGTCCAGGACAGAAGGTTGGAAGGGAAACGCAAAACTGTCTGACAGTCTGCAAACAGCCTCAAGTGTTACGTCTGGCCCGTTTTAACACATCAACAGGCATCACTTTTTATATACAGTATAAAGCGTGTCATGTATTATAAGAATTTATTTATTGAATTATTTATTTATTTTATTTATTTTGATATTTATTTATTTATGTATTTATGTATATTTTTATTATATATATTTTTTAATTGATTTATGTATTTTTTTTTGATTATATATATTTTTTTGATTGATTGATTGATTGATTATAAGAACGCTATTACTATGTATTACAAAGTGTATGTAGGCTATATATATATATAAAACACCCAACCAGCAGCCAACAGTAGACTATTGTATTCTTTCTCCTTATCTCTACTTGCTATCTAACCACACACACACACACACACACACACATGGAGATACAGTAGATCAGAGAAGAATCTGCTTGTCCCGACAGACCTATAGGCTCCCTGGTGCCTTCTATTGATTAAAGGACTTTGCCAACTGAATTGAAGCAAACAATTGAACAAACAAATAGTATGGAGAGAATGTGTGTTCAACGTAAACCAACTCAACTACACAGATGGGGGGGAAAAGGAAAGGCAACAGAAGAGACCCCCCCCCCCCAGTCTCCAAGACTCCAATTTCAATGTCAATTTCAATTTAAAGAGCTTATTTGCATGGGAAACGAGTGGTAAAAAAAAAATCGAAAGCACATGAAGGGAAGAGTAGAAAACACGCATTTGAACACATTTATTTCAGGAATGCACACACACACACACACACGCACACACACGCGTACGTGCAGAAAGAGAGCAAAACATGACGTGATTTCGACGTGAACTCACATCCAACTACTGTACTAGAGGCAATGGACCAATGGATCAATGGACCAGATCAATGGACCATTACCCACTACTGTGCTGTACTGCATTGATCTGCGCAAGTACAGTACTACAGTACTACTAGACGTGCGGACACTTTTGACGCGTCTGTACTGAATGAAGTCAGTCAGTCACAGTCAGTCAGTCAGTCACAGTCTCATGTTTACTCACCGCGCACCTTTTTGCGGATGATTTTTTCCCCCTGCGACGCGTTTCGGGACAGAAGAAAGCCCAACTCCGTCCGTCTGTCTGTCCCTCCTCTCCTCCTCTTTTAGGATCTTGGACCTTCTCCTTTCTTTAGGATCTTGGGACCTCCTACTGCGCATTCGCATACGTTTCTCATCTCACCATGGTCTCCTTCTCCTTCTCCTTCTCCTTCCAGTCTAACAACAAGACGCGTTTGTGTTGCGAGCTGCTGGCGTCTGCTGCTGCTGCCTGCTGCGTGTGACTCTAGCTCCCTCCCCTCTTGCTCTCTCTCTCTCTCTCTCTCTCTCTCTCTCTCTCTCTCCCCCTCTCTCTCTCTTCTCCCCCTCTCTCTCCCCCCTCTCTCTCTGTCTCTTTCCTTCTCTCTCTCTGTTTCTCTCTTCCCCTCTCTCTCTTCCTCGCTATCTCTCTGTCTTCCCCTCTCCCTCTCTTTCCCTCCCCCTTTCTCGCCCCTGTCTCTCTTTCCCCCTCTCTCTATCTTTCCCTCTCTCTCTTCTTCCCTCTCTCTCTCTCTCTCTTCTCTCTCTCTCTCTCTCTCTTTCCCTCTCTCTCTATCTTTCCCTCTCTCTCTATCTTTCCTCCCCCTTTCTCTCCCCTGTCTCTCTTTCCCCTCTCTCTATCTTTCCCTCTCTCTCTTCTTCCTCTCTCTCTCTCTCTTTCTCTTTCTATCTTTCCCTCCCCTCTTTCTCTCCACCCTCTCTCTCTATCTTTTTTTTTCTCTCTCTCTCTCTCTCTCTCTCTCTCTCTCTCTCTCCTCCTCTCTCTCTCTCTCTCTCTCTCTCTCTCTCTCTCTCTCTCTTCTCTCTCTCTCGTCACTCCTGTTTCCCTCTACCATCATCTCATTCCCCGATACCCAGCGAGCCCTCGTGCCCCCAATACCCCACTGCTGCGCTGACCAACCCTAGCAGCTCTGTCTGCTACTTTACTCCTGCATAGAGTGGGTCGGGCTTTGTTAAAACTAACCACTCGTAAAGTCAGACCTGAAACAGACCTTCCCAAAGGCAACCGTGGGCCAAGCGTGGATATAAACAAAACATATACGGCACACACACACACACACACACACACACACACACACACACACATCAATACACACACACACACACACACACACACACCTTAACAAGCAGGCAACATACGCATGCACACAGCACAGCTACGGGCACAGACATACACACATGCATGCACAGTCATGCACATGCACCATGGCATACACACACACACACACACACACACACAGACCACACCATTCACACACACAGACACACACACACACCACACGCACATAAACAACACACACATAAGCTATACACACACATGACCCAACAATGCACAGCAATCCCCGAGGACAATATGGCCGGGCCTTCTAAACCGTATCTGACAGTCATGAGGATTAAAGTGTCTTTAAGCGGCGTGCGATCTTTAGACTGCATGCTAACCCAGATTCCAGGCCTGCGCCAGCGTTCCAGCCTAACCGGTTCTCCGCTGTCTATTCTAAAAATGAGAAACCAGGGCATAGCTGACTAACCCTTAGCCCTCTGTTCACACCAGACATCAAGTAGGCTATGAAATAATGTAAAAAAAAATAAAAACGAAACTGAAGCGCAGGGCCTACTTAAGTTCAGTCGGTCAGTCGATGGTCAGTCTCTTTGGCAAATGTCGTTGACACAGTGGTTGAGAGTAGATGCTTGTCTCTGTTGACATGTTTGTTACCGCCAGCTATAAGCATGTCAATAAACATGCTGTAGCCAAACAATATGTACTCAAAAGAGATGACTGTTAATGGCCCCTGTGACTTTGTATTGACACAAGTGTGTGTTTCTCAGAAAAGCCACAGAGCGTTTTTTGTCAACAACTACAGCCGTCTGTTGTGCCTGAATGCTTTTTTATTGGGTATCCCCTAATGGACCTATTAAATATAACAATGATCCATAACATAAACAGGGTGCAGCAGTTGGACACAGGTGTAGTGCATAAAATGTATTACTACTCCGTCGAGTGACGCGTCGTTAACTGACACAACCCTCCTGAAGCAACTTAAAGCTGCGCTATTGTATGTACGTTTTCCTTGGGTCTGCTTTTCAAACACTGGCTGTCATCCGGTGTCTTCCTTTATTCGTAATAAACTTTGTCGCATTGTTGAGTGAATAGCTGCGGTGTAAAAGTGACACGGTGGCGTTTTAAATGCGCCAACGGCGTGGCTCTGTTATCTCGAGATTGATGTAAGCACACACCTGTCGTTAAGCTATTTATGGGAGTTGTATTTAGACCGCAGTTTTCTCCCAGCCTATTTCAAGAGCACTAAAAAGTAATTTGATGTGAAGCGCTTGAAAGTGTTTGTGTTTCAGAATTGAGGTGAATTGTACTGTAACTAATCAAGCCTTTGAGGCTAATGGGTGGGGTAATTGTCAATTTTGTGTGTGTGTGTGTGTGTGTGTGTGTGTGTGTGCGCATGCCTCTGTGTGTGTGTTTGTGTGTGTTGAGCTCAGTGTGTCTGTCCGTTGATAATAACTTCCCCTATCCCAGACCACTGAATACGCTCTCGGCCATCGGAGCATGAAGTTATTGTGTTGCCCGCTCCCGGTGTCTCCACGCTCAAGATGTTTGTGTCGTCGGGGCCACAAAAGCTCAGTCCAGCTGCGCTTTTTCATCATTTGGCGGATAGATAATCGCCTCCTCCTTGTAGTATATTATCCAAACGTTACTGGATGCCTTCATTTTCAGCCCAAAACAGCACATAATGTACCGGATGGAAACGATTAGTTTAAAGTGATTTGCTCAATGGGGATGTGGGACCCACTCAGAAATTACCGCCCCCCCCCACCCCCACACACACACACACACACACACACACACACACACACACACGCACACACACACACACACACACACAGACACACACACTCAAGCAATGAACACACACACGCACACACACAGGCATGAATGCACACACACTCACACACACCCTCCTCCTCTGCAAGGTCCACGGTGCTCCGAGTAATTTGAGAGCTCATTTCCTGGATGTGAGGCGGCAAGTCATTTCCAGTGTGACAGCACATAAGTTATGTCTGAACGTTCACGTTCCCACGTGTTGACATTTGGGACAGCTGTGAGTTTTGGCTTATTTATTTGCTGTAGAGATTTTTTTTTACGATTGGCTCCATGGTGGTCAATTCTGTCATGTTTTATTCAGAATAGAATGGCATCCTTGAATAACATGTTTGCGGATGGATTGTTTTATCAACCATACCGAGTTTGTGAATGTGCACAAACACTCAAGCACACTCAAACACACACACACACACACACACACACCAAGTAAAACCACAATATCCAGACACAGCACACTCCCCATTCAAGCATGATCAGTGTTGAGTGAAATTAGCCAAGTCGCCCGGTCTGTGTTGAGCCCGAGGTTCCATGAGCGGACGCCACCGTCATGTGTTCCAACCACACACACACACATCATGGCCGAGCCGCCAAAGGCTTAGTTGACGTGTTTGTCTTTCCCCCCTCCTGGCAAGGGAGAGAGAGAGATCGAGATTGAGAGAGAGTTGATCCAATGTTGATCACAACAACGACAACACAAGCTCCACCGGTCGCCACCCCGGCCACACCAAAAAACGACGTGAGTGCCCTATTTCCCCGTGATTGGTTGCTGTGAGAGGTGGGAGGGCAGCGTGAGATTAGCCGATTAGCGGGGAGACGGCAGACATTGGACACCTTCCAATTCGGTTTCAACGTTTATTGGGAGTTGGTCCAACGGAACGGCTGGTCTCCAACATACAAACAATATGATATAAGGCACCGGCCGGTTCTACATCACGTTGTCACTGGAGACCACACACTCTCTCATGTACATAACTGGAAGTGGCTAAAACCAAACGTAACTAAATAAGGTGGATAAAACTAGGTGCTAGGACTGTTATAGTACCATCCAGGCGCCCACAAAGGCAGAACCCCAGGTCCATCCAAACCCAGCTTGGCCGGATCAAAGCGATTGGTTTGAAGCGACGGTACCACCCTGATCTATAGAGCGGAACCTATACTCTCTCTCTAGCTCCAGCTACAGTAGGACTGGCTCACGTGTTGCGAGTGTGTGTGGATGAGAAAGGAAGCTATGCTGAATTGATGTGATAGATATGTGTGTGTGTGTGTGTGTGTGTGTGTGTGTGTGTGTGTGTGTGTGTGTGTGTGTGTGTGTGTGTGTGTGTGTGAATTAATGTGATCTTTGAGCCTCACTGTGGATGAGACCAGATGTGTATAATAATGTTGTGATAGTTTAGATTTTGCAAATCAGATTCAATATGTCTTTGAGGCAAAGTATATTAAGAGCTAGTATATTCCTGGCTAAGTACCGTTAATAGTACTTAGCATTGTTTAGCATATTGTATGTTGATACTGCACTCAGAATGGCACGTCTGCTCTTATCCCAGCTATTATGCAGACAGCCTAGCAATTATGAAACTCGTTCTATTAGCCTTGCAACTATGAATGCTTGAATCCTGCGCCATTCTTATTCTTATTCTTTATGTACCACAGCAATATATTGCTGTCTCTTTCAACAAATGCACTCTTTGTAAGTCGCTTTGAACAATCATCTGCCAAATGCCCTAAATGTAAATGAAGTAAGCATCGTATAGTATAGTATAGTACAGTACATAGTATCTATAGTATATAGTACAGTACGGTATTGCACACGATTGTGTCTATTTATATGCTCCTTTATGAGATTGGACATGGATGTGTGAGTTCCCTGCGGTCGGGGAGAGTGACTCATACCTCCTGTCATCCACGGAGGCAGACGGCACTTCCAGCAGCACGCCGCCGCAGGTAGGCCACTCTCCTACTCTCACTTTAATTGAATCACTTGAAAACTCCGGAGACAGCGAACAATGAGACGCTGTAATAGTAGGTCGACAGATCCCAGTAGGAATACACACACACACACACACACACACACACACACACAGGCACACACACAAACATGAAATGCCTTTTCCTTTTTTTTTTCATGGAAAGCATAATACTATGTGGGAGTGAATGCAGCTAATCATGATGTATAATCAACTTGTTTTTGTTGTTGTTTTGTTGAATTATTTTGTAAAAAGTCATCGCCATGGCAACTGAGTCACCTCCCAGCATGCTCCGGTGACGTCGCTTGTGTTTCACAGTTTGAAGGGAGGAAGCGTGGACGTATTTCCCCATTTTTTCTTCTCTTCTCTTCCAAACAGGACAAGTTTGATTACGGACACCAGTCCATCTGTTAGCGTCGCAGAAACGCGGCCATTGGAGATTAATCACACACACGCATACAGACACACATACACACACACACACACACACACAGATTTGCCGGCACCTCACTGTGAGCCACCGAAACATCTGAACACTGACGGGGGAAAAATCACCTCCATCAAAGAAGTTGACCAACCAGACAGGCTGACGTGGGATAATCTCTCATTTCCAAAAGACCGAAAACTATAGTCATGGAATAGTCCACCTGCTGTGGAGTGTGTGTGTGTGTGTGTGTGTGTGTGTGTCGGGTTGATGGCTGGTTTAAGCAGCCTCACCTGGCCCTGAGTCAAGGCTGATTGCACTCTGGGGCTCAGGACTGGGTGAGGCTGCAGCACACCTGTGGTGCATTGAGTAATTAAACCATCACCACACACACACACACACACACACACACACGCACACACACACACACACTCAGGGCTCTGACATCAGCGGTCACAACCCCTGGCCTGCTGTGATATTCAGGGCCTGCAACATCTTGCCAAATCTCCAATTAACTGCTTTAAAACTTCTGCCTGTGTCCTGGTTGTCAGAGGAGCCCAGAACCCAATCCACTTGGGTGGTAAAGAGGTTATACTAATTGGTTAACGTAGGGCTGATTTGAAGGGTTGGTTGGAGTATCTAAGTGCGACATGGTGTTATATATATATATTTGTGTCATGTGACAGACCCACATGCTGTCGTGATGTATTGATCATTGATCGGTAACGGCCGTACACATGCACCGCTCTAAACCAGATGCTCGTAAACAACAGCTGGCTTCACTTTTCACTCGACAATTGGTCACTCAGATAGGAGACCTTCTGTGTCTCAGAAGACAGCAGACAGATTGGTGTGACCTCATGTCCTGGACTCCATCCAAAGAATTTCCTCTGAAAATTTCTCTCACCCCCTCTCTCCCTCTCTCTCTCTCTCTCTCTATATAAGCTATATCTCTTCATCTCACTCGGACATCTCTTAACTTACCATATTTATCTTCATGAGTCATATTCTCTACGTTAGCATGAGCGCACCAGAGACATCTGGGGCCTGCAGGCGGCTAAGTCAGTCTCTAGCGGCTGCTCGTCAGGCATGGCGGCGGCGGCGGCGGCGGTGGCGTTCCAGGCGGATTGCTAAATACGTCCCGCTGTTGTAATCAGTGGTGTAACTGGCCATCGGGCATACCGGGACAAATCCCGCTGGGCCGCTGGGTCGGTGGGCTGTCAAAAAAAAGGCAAAGGTATGTCTTTGTGAAAGTTTAACGTTTCTGGTATTCAAATAATGACAGTTGTGGCCAAAGAAGTGTTTGCAGTTTATACCGTAATCAGACATGTACGTGATTATAGACAATACTACAGCATTGTTGCAGATGTCGATATGTGTTTGTGTGTCTGTCTAATATCCTTGGTTATGTTCCGGGTCATCAAATAATCACAATTGTGGCCAACGAAGTGTTTGCAGTGTTTGTTTATAGCGTAATCAGGCAGACATCAGGCAATCAGACATTTAACCATTTTCCATGGTTATATTTGTAAACTAGAATGTAATCATGCTATTTACAGATGGGTTACTGTATATATAAAATAATGAAAGGTCTCTTGCAATCATCCTTATGACTCTCGTCTCTTCTGGATACATATGCCATATTCCCGATGCTATATGTGTGTGTACATATATGTATATTTTCCTGTGTGTGTGTGGTGTATATATATATATATATATATGTCATATATATGTTATAAGTATTTCACTTTTCAGAGTGGCCGTGTGTTATGATGTACATATGACAAGAAAGCACATTGAATTTGACTTTGACATTCTTTGACCTGCTCTGTGATTATAACCAATCCAATTCTTTTTACCATGTTAACTATGTTTAAAGTGGCAATATGCCACAACACATGAAACACAGTTTCCCACTTGCCCAAAAGTGATTCCAGCTCCTACCTTGTGACTGAAAGGTTATTTATGCCTCAAAATGACTTGCTTACATTCATGGGGGTTATACTGTATTTGAATGATTATAGCCCAATCAGGCCTTCTTACCTGTTGACATAACCTTTCTGTCAATACAACCCATAAAATGTTTTCCCACTTGCCCAGAAGTGATTCCAGCTCCCACCTTGTGACTGAAAGGTTATTTATGCTTCAAAATGACTTGCTTACACCCCACACACTGTTTGGGGCAGCAGCCTCCTCAAGTGGCCAGCAAAACTATTCCCGTGGCCATAGTGAAACCCGGAACATCCCCCCCCCCACCCCCCGCCCCCCCCGGGCCCACGGGCATACGTATGTCCAGGGCCGAATTTCTTTCCCAGTACACCCCTGGTTGTAATGCTGTTAATAATGCTGCTCATTACCCCCCTACCGGCACGCCCACCACGCCGCAACACACACACACACACACACACACACCACACGCCACACAACACAGATGTTTATTTGGCCTGTGCTGCTGCTGTGTCTGGTGGGAGGTGTCAGTGGGATATCACAGCTAATAGGATATTAGTGATCTGCGTTTTCCCGTACACAGCAGCAGCAGCAGCAGCAGCAGCAGGAGAGCATACTGCCATGTTTTATTTATTCACACTTTTCTTTTGGGGGGGAGGGAGCTGCAGGGTTGGATAATCAGCTTATGTGTTCATAATGCTCTCCACTTTCCACTTAACTCGTAAAACTGATGGCGGGAAACATGGTGGTTGGCTCTGGCGTGCGTTGTGTGTATGCACGTGTGTGTGTGTGTGTGTGTACACGTGTGTGTGTGTGCGTGTGTGTTCTGACTGAGTGTGCACTGAGCAGATTAAGTTGAGTGGGTCTGTGCTATGCAGACAGATAATTTGAGAGTGAATGGGTAAACTTTTTTGTATTCACCATCCCCTCTTTCTCTCTCTCTCTATCTCCCACTCTCTGACTCTCTCTCTCTCTCTCTCTCTTGCTGTCTCTCTGTCTCTCTCACTCTGTCCTTTCACACTCACTCAAAGTAAATTAAACCAGTCCGTTGTAAGGACCGCCTGAACCCTGCAAGGAGCTTTACTCGTGTGTGTGTGTGTGTGTGTGTGTGTGTGTGTGTGTGTGTGTGTTTTGTGTGCGTGCGTGTGTGTGTGTGTGTTTTTGTGTGCGTGCGTGCGTGTGTGTGTGTGTGTGTGTGTGTGTGAAGGATGCTAATTCGAAACCGCGCACTCATCAGCGAATGGGACGTCCGGCCCCCTCGACCGCGCCATTGAAACGCCACACAGAGACTCTCAAAAAGCGCCACTCTCAAGAGTTCCACATTCCTACCCCCCCCCCCCCCCCCCACCCCCCACACACACACACACACACACACACACACACACCCTCCTCATCCGCTCCCTGTATGTAATCACACTCTTGTTGTCACCTCCCAAACAGCACCCCCCCCCTCCCAACCCGTCTCCTTCTTTTCACTTTTAGCTGCTAAGCCTGAACTGCTGTGTAAGAATAACAGGGGAGGGGAGCAAATTACCCTCTCCCTAACTCCACCTCCTCCCACACACACGAACATATACAGACGCACAGACACACACACACACACACAACACACACAGGAACACCACAGTTATCACGGACACACAGTTCACCACACACACAGGCTAGGCACATGAACCCTGAGGCTGCCCCCTTATCTCCCCTTATCTCTTGTGGTGGTCAACGTCTACGGCTAGCTTCCTGAAGCCGTTACTTTACTGTCAGGTTGAACGGAGGAACGGAAGTTCTGGAGGCTCTTGTGGTAACACCACGCACCCCAGCCCCCATACACACACACCATTACCACACACACCACACAACCCCACACACATTACGGTGAGCAGGGTGTCAACACAGCAAACTGAAACATCAACTTAAGTGGGGAGAGAGAGAGAGAGAGGTTCTTGTTTCTGTTGTTTTTATATAACACAACAACAGACAGTGGGTAGGGCACTGCACACACACACACACACACATATATATACACTCACACACACATATACTGTACGTACACACACACAGACACACACACAGCAGTGAGGCATGGAGTGACCCACGCCGGCCTCCCACGATGTCCTCGTAGGCGGAGTGGAGGATCCTGACTCAGCCGGGAGTCAGAGCTGCCCTCTGGGCTGTCTACAGGCAGCGTGAGTTTCACACCACACACACACACATACACCATACACACATGCACTTACACTAGAAGTACACACACACTAGCAGCGCACGCACACGAGAAGAACACGCACACACGCGCACACTAGAGGCACACCCACACACACTAGACACATACGCACACTTGCAGCACACACACACACACACACACATACACACACACACACACATACACACATGCACATACACTAGAAGCGCACACACACACAGCACATGCATACACACAAACACACCAGAAGCACACGCACGCTAGTAGCACACACAAACACACACACGCACACACACACACATACACACACATGTACACTAGAAGCACACACACACACAAGTTGCACACACACACACACACACACACGGGTGCATTTTTATTCTCATCATCAGATATCATATGCAATACATTGTTTGAAAACTAAAAAAACACACATTCATTGTCAGATCGTTGGCCTGAGATGTGATGAGGACTTGCAGTGTCAGCTAAAATAAACCAGCGACTGATACCAGAGTGAATTAATGAGATCCTCCTGCAGCCGGGGTCCTGTGGAGGGGGGTGGTGGTGGGGGGCGTCTTTTTAAGAGAGTCCAGATCCTGTTCCAGGGAAACCATCTCCATCTCCCTTTTTCAAGACTTTCCCACCGTCCTCACTTCAAAAGCCCACAATCCTAATCACGATTTGTTTAGAAGTCGTCCAGATCCAAAACAAAGCAGATCACGTCCCCCCCCCAAACAATTCTGATCCGAGCCCCTTGATGGATGCTCCCGGAATTACGTCCAGATTTGGTCACATAGTTGCCTTGATGTTGAGAATGAAGGGCAGCCTAATGGAGCAGAGAGAGCTATGCACGCCTGTCTGTCTGTCTGTCTGTCTGTCTGTCTGTCCGTCGTGGTGTATATCACTTTATGTTATCAGCTCTGGGGTCAGTCTGCACTGACAGCAGAACAATTCACTTCTGTAGATTAGATGGCTGAGGATGGCTGTTTATGGACTCCACGGGCAGGTTTGTACTGTCGGCCTACCTGCTTGCCATCTTGCCAACGACTGTCTCGGTGTCTTGCATGGTTTCCAGTGGTTACTCTTGGTCAAATAGTGCACGACGTCGGAATATTCCATCAATCACAACGTTTTGTTCCTGCTCCACCATAAGCTCTCTCGCCACCCGCTTTTGATCAAATGGATTTGTGCTTTTTCAACGATCCCAAGTGTTTCTGTCACCCCATGATTTAAGTTAAAGCGTTTTACTTTCAGATGCTCGTTCCCAGATGGTTAAAACTGTGTTCCTGCTCTCGAAGTCGGGGCACTAGGACCCAGAGGAAGGAAGGGGAAGGCGTTCATAAACAGATATTGAATCCAAGTTGTCGTATTAGAAAAAATCACCTGGTTATGAAACAGAGTAAAGGCCTTTGAGAGTTTAAGTTAAGTTCAAGTGGGGGGGAGGGGTGCTAGCTGTAGACCCATTAGCTAATGCTTTGGAGGGAAATATCTGGGTGTGTATCTTTTTTAAGCCTTGCCGGAGCGAACTGTTAACACGTGTTAAAA
>PIJE02000701.1:32774-67774 GCA_002895965.2 Coryphaenoides rupestris | reverse complement strand
CCATCTTGCAACAGCTCAACTTCTCTCAGTCTCATTCTTATTATCCAGCTGAGAAACTCTTTTCAAACTCAACACGTATATGCGTAGAATACATCCTTTCCTTAATGACAAAGGCCACATGATATCCTGTACTAATGGATACATTTCACATCATATTCCATCCATACGCCACATTAGTACAGGAGGTAATAACACTGAAACATTGAGGACGTTAGCTTCACTGAGTGTGACGACGGCTTAACACACCGTTGACCTCTGACCCCACATCAACCGGGAGAGCGTTCTGCCTTGCTGTCGCCGGCTGGGATGGATGCTGACTCGGGGCTTTCGGAAGCTGTCGTTGTCGTTGAGTTCTTAGCGGCCTTCGCACCTTTTCCCGCCTTCGCCTTCTTGGCGGATGTCGCCACATCGGCCACCACAGACACATCCTCGGGGGTCTTGGGGGTCTCGTCGCCCTCCTCCTTGCTGACCTTCCGCAGCTTGTGCTTGGCCCGGACGGGCGCGGAGAAGGTGAGCGAGGCCTTGAGGAAGTCCAGCGGGAAGATGCCGACGTCGCCGTCGAATCGGTTCTTGGTGACCTGCAGCGAGCGGCGGCCGGGGCAGGTGGCCAGCTTCTTCTCCTGCATGATCAGCACGTTGTCCGCCTCCTGGCTGGCCTGGGGGTCAAAGGTCAGGAGGTTACATCAACATCATTGAGCAATGCCTTTTCACCAGGACTTTTGGTCAGACTTCCTGCATGGCCGAAATTATCCTGCCGCATAGTCTCACCGGCCTAAGATCTTTTTCATTAGATTTCTCATTTCCGTGCCCATGTCATAAGAGCACACCTCATGCAGTATGTTTACATTCATTAAAACTGTATCAATAAGTCAAGCTCAGATACAAATAATTCATGCATAAATACGTTTTTATTAATCCAGCAATTAGCAAACAAAAGTACAATACAGAGAAAGGTCTTACGTCTCTGTGTGGCAAGGAGCCGTTGTACCAAACTATTTATTGAACATTAAAAGCCGGAATTTCTTGAAAAGTTACAATTTCAGGAATATAACCTGTTTTTCTCCCCATTATGTTGTCAACGCCAGCCTGGCATTGTTCAACCTAGGGGTAAACGGGTTCATCTCTTACCTTAGCGGAGCCAAAGATGGAGGCGGTCTGCAGCTCCCGGTCATCCTCCTCCTTCCGGGGGTGGATGATCAGCGTCACGTGGCAGCTGCTGTTGGTGGCGAACCTCCGGAACGCCCCGACGATGTGGTCCTGGACGGCAAACCTACAACACATAATGCACGATGCCAGCATTAGCCAGTTGTTGTCACAGACAGTCAATAATAAAATACAATACTGTGTTACTATTTACTATTAATTATGCTATTATTATTATTATTATTATTATTACTGTACTGCACACAGGCACTTTACTACATTGTTTGCACCACCCGGCATACTATTGTTCCTCTTACTCAGTCACTTTTTATTGTACTTACTTTTACTTATTGTTTAGAATTGTTCAGAATTTATGTTTAGAAATGATACTGCGGGAGTGAAAGGGGAGTAAGCATTCCATTGTACTTGTTACACATGGCAATAAAGAATCTTGAATCCCATCAAAACGAGACACCATAAATGCATGAGGGAATTCCAACCCACTTGTCCACGGAGAGGTTCTCCTGGCCCATCATGAACTGCAGGTTGTCGATGACCACGTGGTTGATGTCGTACAGGTAGACGGCGTGCTGCATGGTGTCCAGCACCGTCCTGCAAGAGACACGAGATCAGACATTATAGGGATGGATGGGAGGGTATTGTTCATGTGAGTATTGTTCACCTTTTCTTTAAATGACACCTTATTTTTTATATATATTTATTTTTTTCACATTCTTTTGAATTTCTCGATTATTACTTTCTGTTTAATGTTTAATTTTATGCACACATTTCACAGAAGCACATTGCTTGTTTGTAAAAACTAAGGCAATAAAGCGGATTCTCATTCTGATTCTGATATTGCACTTCTCTGCTTCCGTAATACTTGTATCGTCAGGGCTGACTCAAAAATCGAATTACATTTTGAAACCAGAAACGTCAACGTCAATGAAGCAAATTAACGGCAGCATTCTACAGAGAGCGTTATGGTGTGTATTCGCCACCCAATAGTCAAGCTCCCAGTTAGAGTTACAATAACTAGCAGGCTTTACAGAAGCTCACAGAAAACAATTAAAACAAGAGAGGCTTGAATGTGTGATGAACACTTCTCAATTACACTGTAGCCTATTTACCAAAGTTAAGTAAAAGAAAACTTGAACAAAATATACAAAATATATAAATTCAAGCACTTTCAATGACCCATCTATTCTGGAAGTCTATTTTCAAAAACTTTCAAGGCCCTGATTTTGTTCAAGGATCTCAAGGACCCGTGGGAACCAACCCTGAGCATGATGAACCCAGTTGGGGGAAGGGAAGGGAGGTGGGGGTGGGAAACCTACTTGATGTTCTGCTGGCCGTGGAAGGTCATGAAGTAGAGGGGCAGCTCCTCGAACTGGTCGGCCCAGTAGTCGTAGCGCTCCAGGTTCTCCTCCAGCCGCTGCATGGAGAACTGCGTCAGCATGATCTTGGCCAGCCGCACGTTGTTGATCTCGAAGCTGCCCCACAGCGTGTTGACGCCCTGCATGCACAGGTCCAGCGCCAGCTCGCTCATGAAGGTGGTCTTGCCGCTGCCCGTCGGACCTGGCAGACAGACAGGTGGCATTATTATTATTATTATTCACCTTATAGGAGGATACCATTGTAGAACGAAGAAAAGGGGGGTGATTGAAAGGGGGTTAGCAGCCAATCACATGGAAGATGCAACAAGTGGTCAGGAAGATTAAACTAAAAGTGTTTTATTTACACTATTCTATTTCATTATTCCATTTCAATTTATGTAATTCAGACAAATATATAACAAAAGAAAGAAAAAGAAAAGGCTTGACTTCCCCACTCTTTAAACTTGAGAGTAGAGGACCGGAATTACACCTTGAGGATTAATAATCTTATCTCATCATAAATTGTACTAAATATTTTTAACTAATAGTTTCCTCTCAGGTTAAAATAAAGAAGAGCAGGTTTGACCTTGTAACTCGGGACGATATACATTGAGCCAATAGCCCACAGTGATTGGTTGATTAAAAAACGAGCCGATTTCATGAATGAAACCAACAGTCATGTGTAATAACCAGTGACCAGTAACCACCAGTGACTAGTAACCAGTGACCAGTAACCAGTGACTAGTAACCAGTGACTAGTGATCAGTAACCAGTGACCAGTGAATAGTAACCAGTGACTATTGACTAGTGAACAGTGACCATCGACCATCGACCAGCGAGCGCTGACCTGTGAAGACGGTGAGCTCCCCCTTGCGGTGGCCCTTCAGGATGCGGTTGAGCTCGGGGAAGCGGACCCAGCGGACGCCCGCCACCTGATCCGTGTTGGCCAGCTCGCCGTACACGTCGTCGCGTAGCTGCCGGAAGGACACGATGGAGCGGTGCGCCGCGGAGATGGCACCCTTCACCACGCGCTGCAGGTTCTTGCCCCGCGCCAGCGCCTCGGCCGGCGGCGGCTGGTCGGGGCCGGGCCGCACCAGGCTGCAGCGCCGCAGGCCCAGCTTCCGCGAGAAGATTCGCGAGGCCTCCCAGGCGCGTATGTCCCCGCCCAGCCACAGGGTCACACGCCTGAACTGCTCCAGGTAGGGCAGCAGCGAGGGCGGCAGGCAGGTATCGCCCCGCGGGAGTGCCACCGTCGCCAGCCCCGTGCTCTGGCTCACCGCCAGCACGTCCAGCTCGCGCGCCGTCAGCACCAGCTCCGAGTCGGCCCGGCCCACCAGCGGCAGGCCGAACAGGTTGTAGTAGACGCTGTTCTTGGGCAGGGTGGCCTCCGTGTACTGGACCTCGCCGCCGCTGCCACCAGTGCCTTCGGAGGCGGTGGTGGTGCTGTTGCCGATTTGGGCGGAGAGGAGCTTCAGCCCTTTCAGCTCGGAGGAGGGTCCTCCGAACCAGGGGAAGACCAGGCTCTTGGTGGGCTTGAAGAGCCGCACCCCAAACTTCTTGAGGGTGGCGTTGGTTATCTTGGTGATCTGAAAACAGACGTGTGAACATTAATTTGATGGACAGAGATGCCGTCACTTGTGGCGATTTCAACACAAACTTCATACCATGGCTCTGTCTCTTCACTAATGCACGTCTGGTGTGGGCCGACATCTACATGTCATAACAGAAAGCCTTTTCCCGCCCCAGTATATCATTTTACCAGGCCATTTTTAAGAAACACAAAAAAAGAAAACAAAACAAGTTTTAGTGTCCATGTGATCACAGAAGATGTATTGAAAAAGTACAAGAAGAACCCGAGACCTATGAGGTGCACCATCTACGTTCCACATCACGCACAGCAGAAGAACACGTGGCCCATACCTGGAACATGGTTTTGACCAGCCGCGCCTCCTCGTCCGACAGGTCAGAGAAGGGCACCGAGCTGGCCCAGATCGTCTGCACCTCCGCCAGCCCCCTCTCCCTCTCCTCCCGCTCCTCGGGGCTCTCGCCGTAGCCCAGCAGCAGCTGGCTGCTGAGGAAGGAGCGTTCCTCCTTCTGCATCACCTCCAGGCAGTCCTGGAGGTCCTGCCAGCTGCCCTCCACCGACGTCTCTTTGCACAGAAACTGCCCCGTGGTTTTGTCTATGAACATGGTGTAGGTTTCCTTGCCGGCGGGCGCCCCCGACGGCTCCACGAAGATGCTGGGCGCGTGGAGGCAGCTGTAGCCGTCGTGGAAGGGCACGTCTTTGGAGCGGAGGTACTGCTTGATCTCCGTGACCGTGAGGGGGTTCGCGGGGAGCTCCACGGTGGACACGGGATCGCTTTTGTAACTCCTGGACAGAGCAGTGAGAGGTAAGTAGCCTGTCCTTTGTGGACGGACACACAACAGAGCACCGCTGCTTAATCTGTGACCGTGCCCATAGAATAGGGATCTCGAACACAGCAGCGATGACTGGTGGTGATGACTGGAAGGTCTTTGGCAGAGAAGCCCTCCTGGTGACCGACGGGATCCAGGGGCTGCCACCCCCCACAGCAGGCGGGCACGGCCCCCCCTGAGCACCAGGCTCCTCCACATCACTGGGGTTCAAGTGTGCCACGTTGAACCTGCATCACATACATAGGACGTCACGTGTTAATCTACTTGAGTACACAACGAGCCACACATACACGACTCGTTTGCCAACAACATGGGAGTCTGTCTGTCCATGCGTACAGTGAATGACCTCGTAGCCACGTTAAGAGAGGCGCTATGATACAGGATAAGTACATTTAATGGACACGACAGGTTATTTTAACTCTATGTGTACACGTATCAGGGTTAAGAACAGATGCAGGCAGACACAGTTTAACTCAAGGGTAATGAAATATAAAACATAGATTAGAGCTTACTGGGTCTCCTCAGAGCGCAGGTATCTGCAGCCATGCTTGGTGGCCCGGGCTTTTTTGGTGCGTCCTCAAAACAGGTCCGTCTAAACCAACCAACCAACCAACCCTCACAGCCAGCGCCTCACAATAATTCAAAGACAAAAACACACTTTTTTTAAATTTATTAATACGTTTAATAATATCACTTATTACATTTTGTGATCGGTATTTCAAATTTCAAACTGTTCATATTGCCTCCCGTCGCGGACCGTCGTGTTTACCCTCCGGACATATATCCTCGACGGACCGTGTTGTGTGTGTGTGTGTGTGTGTGTGTGTGTGTGTGTGTGTACACATGGCGGACGATTCGTCCTCTGTCCATTTTTCGGCCTGAATATCTCCCAGCGCCGTGTTGACTGTAGACCGTCTCAAATCCAGATCTTGTTTAAATCAACGAGTAAGATGACGTCGAGGGGCACGGCGAGTCGCTTCCTCCAGAGCGTGTTGCGAAACGGCGTCGGTCGCTACGTGGGTCAGTTAAAACGCGTCTCCATCGTCTTCTCCAAAAACGGCCAGAGTTCACTGGGGATCAGGTGGGGTCACTGTCACTGTTACACCTGCTCACATGTCGCTTGTCAGTGTGTACCTTTTGTATGTGGGGGTCATCCAACTGTACCAGATATAACCAGAATATAATATACTCTGTTATTATAACTCTGATATAATATACACTCCTTTATGCCAGTGGCCATCAAACTCTACAACTAACCTTCTGAGGGGGAAGGACAGTTGGAACATGAACACTGAGAACAACATCATGCACAATATTACCTTTCAACATGATGTGCAATGCTCTCAATGTCATGTGCAATATTAATATTACTACCCAACATAATGTGCAATACTCTCAATATCATGTGCAATATTTCTTCCCAACATCATGTGCAATATTCTCAATATCATGTGCTATATTACATGTTCTATATTACTACATGCTATATTATTATTAATATCATGTTACCTCTAAATATTACCTTGCAACAATACCTCTCATTTACTCTTATCATGTGCAATATTGTTGATGTCATGTGCAATACTTCTTCTCAATATTATCCTTGCAATATTACCATGCTACATTACCTTTCATCATTATGTGCAATATTCTTAATATTCTTTATATCATGTGCAATACTTCCTCTTACCATTCTTCTTCTTATTATTATTATTATTATTATTATTATTATTATTACCATTTTATTACACTTCAATTATTGGCAAATAGTTTTTACTGACTGGTTGGATCTTACCTATATTTTTATACTTCTAGGACTTAGACTAACTGTAAATTTGTAAATCTGTTATTTTATTTGTATTATTTTACTGTTTATTTCTCTATTGTTTTATTCTATTGCTATGCCACCTGACACAAGAATTTCCTTTGGGATTAATACAGTTCTATCTTATCTTATCTATCTGTATCACCCGGATCCCTCAAACGCTGCCTGAAGTAATATGCGCAGAGAAAGCCTCAATATACTTCTTCATTTTGATTTACAGGGAATTTATTGAAGAGGGTGTGGTGGATTATGCGACGAAAAACCCCGGCACCGTGGTGTATGTAACTCCAAGCCCCTGCAGGATACCCAGAATAGTGGCTGAATATAGTAAGTTGGCCTCGAACATCTCTGTGCAGGGATCTGTAATATTTATTATCAAAAGTGACACTCCCTTACTATAAAGATAATGTCCTGCATATATAGTCGAATGATAGGCTAGAACATAGATGGTTAATCATGTGTCTGGGACCTAGTGTATGCTGAGTGTATCATGATATGTTGAATAATTTGTAATTCATGTAGTTACACGTCACTGCCCACCGTCACCTGCAGATGGCGCTGCAACACCATGTACACACACAACTTGAATGGCACTGTTCGCAAAACACGTTCATGTGTTCACACAGTGGAGCAGTGTTAATTTGACGATGAATATGATTTGCAACAACATTTTACATTCAAGGGAGCTGCTCATGCCACATGTCCACCGTTTTAGGAAACAATGTAAGATCCGCTCGTCTCGTCTTGTCTCCCTCTTATGCAGTGAACGGCAACGTGCGGGAGAAGACTGTCACAAGCAAGACGTCCAAGGAGATTTCGGAGATCCTCACCCAGATGGCCAACCAGTCCGGCCTGGACATCATCCGCATCCGCAAGCCCTTCCACACGGACAACCCCAGCATCCAGGGTCAGTGGCATCCCTTCACCCACCGGCCCCCGTCCATCGGACCCATCAAACCCCGCACCCTGGAGGACTAAGTCGAGACTGGACCACTTGGCAGGACACACTAATGACCGGAGAAGAGTCATTTTCCAGGCTCTGTTCGATTAACGTGCCACATTTCTTGTGGTTGTTATGAAGAACTGCAGCCATTTAATTTAATTCCTTCTCCCCCCCCCCCCCTCCTCCCACCCCAAGCAACTGTGGAGAGGACGCACCTGAGACCCATTATTCTTATCATAGCTCATGAAAGTTTCTCGTGTGGTTTTGCTGCGGAGCCAGGTGATGTGACACCCGCTGTCTTCCCCCGAGCAGACCTCCCCTGCATTTGAATGTGATCTCACTCCTCACACAAAAGAACGTTGACCTATAGCCAAGCGGTTTTACATATGAAGCTTATCTCAATGTTGGCTCACTTCCTGCTGCGAACAGCACTCTGTAACTTCACATTAAATGAGAAATAAAACATGTTTTGGAGTACGTTGTTGTTCTGTCTAAATTCACGATTCTCTGCTCTAGGGTGGATTCCGGCACTATACCATTTTCCATGCTAATAGTTTATTTTCGATTGTTTCCACTGATGATACGGCAGTTGTTGACAAAATGCAGATATGTACCTTTTTTTTATTTTTATTGAATGGCAGTACATACAGTATGTACAACGATACACTTTTAACACTTGATGGTCATCCCAAATTGGGCTTTTCTTTAATATGCATAACAAATAAGTACACACATATAACTGACTCACATTCAAATGAACCGAGACAGATGGCTTACCAACCATGTGACCTTCCTGACACTTGGAAGGGCAAGCACCCCAACACACACACACACACACACACACACACACACACACAACACACACACACCACACACACACACACACTCTCTCTCTCTAACCTCGCTGTCAAGCCCTCCCCTGCACATTGAGAGAGAGAGAGTGCCCCAGTAGTTGATTTGTCCCGGACTCCCCAGGGCGGGTGAACCAACAGATCAGCTCTCTTTCGCTTTCTAAACCTAAAAATACGACGGCTTCCATCCATCATCATTTCGGCAGTGTGTGTGTGTGTGTGCGCCGCGTGCGCCATCTGCCCTCTTTTCACCCTTCCTGTTATGCCCTGTGCCCATGTGTGTGTGTGTGTGTGTGTGTGTGTGTGTCGCCTACCAGGCCAGAATACAAAATAAGTGTGTATTCGTCCGGAATACAAATGGGTGCAGTTTTGCATCGGCGATGGATGTTCGTGTGATGATGATGATGATGGTGATGATGACGGTGGTGATTCCTCTGTGTGCTGATGATGAAGGCTGGCTGGCTCCCCCCTCGCCGCCGTCCACCGTTTTGAAGAGCCTGTCTCGCCCGGAGATGGTGGAGATTTCTGCGGAGGGCGGCTGAGAGTGTGTGAGATGTGAGATGACGGGAATGAGAGTGGAGAATCTTAACACTCCGGTACCACTCCTACTCCCACTTAACTACTGGGTTGTTTTACACCAGCAGTGTGTACGTATGTCTGTGTGTGAATATATATATATATATATATACTGTATATATAATCTGTAGTTAAGGGGGACCTGGTTGGATCTATAAAGACCAACTTTAATAATACAGCATATAAAGAGAAATGGGTATACTGGGAAAAGTAGAAAATACATTTTTTAGCGAGTCACGATTTGAAAAGGGGACAACCGTCTTCTGCAAAACATAGTCTACCGTAGAAAAGGCCTGACCGAGGCGTGAGGCACGAACAACAACCGTGTTGTCAATATCAAAATATTTATTCTGGGGCTGTTTTTGTCATTTTTTTTCCATATCAAATTAACAACAATTGTAGGCCTACTACCCAACTCCTTCCAATGTGTATTCCCCTTGGGCCAATTTACATAACATCCCAATTATGGTATGCATTGCTGCACCGCGTCATCCCGTCAACGTCCACGCACCGCGATGCTAACCGACGGAGCATGTGGAGCCACTGGGGGCCACATGGCTCTCCGAACACAGACTGCTGTTGCTTAGCTACTACCCTAGAGACACTGCACTGGAAATGGTTCCTTTTTTCATGCCTCCCACGAACATGTGTCTTTTTGTTGTCCTTGTCGCCGTTTCTTTTGTATTTTGTATTTTCTCATCCTCTCCAATTGAATGTGTGGCTAATTGGGACTCCATGTAGTTCAGTTCAGTTCAGTTCAGTTCAGCTCAGCTCAGTTCAGGAGCGATCGGTGGAGACTCAACACACCGCAGTCGGGCCAGGAACAGCCCTCCGCTCCCCCCCCCCCCCACCCCCCTGGGTATCAGCAGCATAAGCTGAGAGAATCTGATAAGTGTGTGTGAACATGTTTCCTGGGCTATCTCCCTGACATTCCCCCAGGGCTGCTGACACAGAAAATTATTACATTTCTTCCGCAAGATAACGAATGCAAAGAAAGTTGTTCATGCCTGCGCAAAGCAAAGGACAGCAGAAATTAGATATATGCAAATAAATATACCATGGTATATAAATGACAAATAGATTTGTCTTAAGCTATTGTATAGTACACAGTCTTACGTTTAAAAGAATACCAATAATGCAATACATAGTCAGCTAACATTGTTGTGGGTTCACCAAAAGGTAAGTGAAAGTTGCATCAACAAAGTGCAAATTGTGAGTTCTCTTATGGGAACAGCGAGTTTCTTTGGCCACGTCCAAGGTAGTTCCCTCTGGTGTTTGCGGGCCTTACAGTGCGGTCCACAGGCCTAATGGGAAACTGTATAGGCAGGTGCTTCACTTTGTTTGTGTACAGAGAGAAACTGAGGGGGCGGGGCATGGGCGGGGTTAGGTCCGGGAGCTGCCATGTTGTTTTCCATTGATGCTTCGGTCCACAGCACAACACACGCACGAAATCCCGTGTCCGGCTTGCGCGTGCTACTCCCAACCAACACCATTGTAAACAGAACGCGACCTTCGGCGTGATAAAAAAAGAAAGAAAATAAATATTCCGATTGCAGCCGTGGCGTCTATAGCACTGTCCTGTCCCGGGTTTTCCGTTCTCTGGGGGAGCGGGAATATCTATGGAAAGACAGTTAAAAAAAGTTACTCGTCTGCCTATAAATAATCTAATAGCGGGTTGACCCATTGTTTGGACGGATATATCTTGTTCCTAATTCACCCAACTAATTAAACTAACTAATCACATCGCCAAACCAACTGTGCAGGCACACACGTGTGCCTGCATGTGTGCCTGCATGTGTGTGTGTGTGTGTGTGTGCGCAAGTGTGTGTACCTGCGTGCCTGCCTTCCTGTGTGTGTGTGTGTGTGTGTGTGCATGTGTGTGTCTGCGTGTGTGTACCTGTGCGCCTGCGTGCCTGCCTTCCTGTGTGTGTGTGTGTGTGTGTGTGCATGTGTGTCTGCGTGTGTGTACCTGCGTGGCTGCCCTCCTGTGTGTGTGTGTGTGTGGTGATGATGTTTAACTGCTAAACCAGCAGCACAAGCAGGAACCCACCGGCCCTAATCCTGCCGCTCCTCACAGAGTACACACACACACAGGCGGGACGGCCAGGAGCACTTTGGGAAGACGCAGCAGTGAAGGTACTCTGATTGATTAGTGGCCATCCTCACAATTTGTGAGCTTAGCGGAGACCTTGAGAGATGGCAGACAGGCTAGAATGGAGAGAGAGGGAGAGGGAGAGAGACGGATTAAGAGAGAGAGGGTGAGTAAGAGAGGAGGGAGAGAGAGACAGAGTAAGAGAGAGAGGGAGGGAGAGAGAGAGGGTGAGAGAGATGACGAGAGAGTGATGGGAGAGAGTGATGGTGAGAGAGAGGGAGATAGAGGAAGAGAGACAAAGTGAAAGAGAGAGAGACAGAGTGAGAGAGAGTGAGTGAGAGAGATGATGAGAAAGTGATGGGAGAGAGAGAGTGACGGTGAGGGAGAAATAGAGGGTGGGAGAGGGAGGGTGAGAGAGAGTGATGGTGAGAGAGAGAGAGAGAGAGAGAGAGAGAGAGAGAGAGAGAGAGAGAGAGAGAGAGAGAGAGAGTGGGTGAGAGAGGGAGATAGGGTGAGAGAAAGGTTAAACGAGAAGATGACGAAAAGAGGCCATACAGGTTTTGATGCATCTGGTGTTGTACCAGTTTTAGTGCAAACTATACATCTCCACTATGGACCCTCGATCAATGACGGGGCCTCTGGGTCGGCCAAACCACCATCGAACTGGACAGGTGTGTTTCCCCCGGTGCTCCACCTTATTAATCTACAGCGATCGCCGCTTCCAAACTCCTGTCCTGTCTCTGTCACTGTCTCTCTCCATCTCTCTCTCTCTCTCTCTCTCCCTCTATCTCTCTATCTACCTCTCTTTATCTACCTCTCTCTATCTCTCTCTCTCTCTCTCTCCCTGTAGCCATCCAGGGGACAAGCATTCGCTGTAGCTGTCACTCGCCCCGTGATGGATACACAACCTGAGTGCCGGGAGATGCCAGGGAATCTACAAGCGCTGACTCGACAGGAATAACACACACACACACACACACACACACACACACACACACACACACACACAGGCCCATCTGTCCAACACAGAGGAAAACCCTGTAATTGTAGGCTTCTCCACGGCAAGGCTACACTCATTGTGAAGCTAATTACCGCTAATGTAAAGCCATTACATCTCTCTTAAACAAACCCCCGATTCGGCGAGCCCTTGGCGAGAGGGGATGTGCGATTGTTGTTTTTAGCGGAGCACTCAAGTCAGGTGAACATGGAGGGCAGGAAGGGTAGGGGGGGGGGGCAGGGGGGGCTGGGTTGCCATGACGCAGGTTTTGTCGTTAGCGCGAAGGTCCTTTAGCGTGGCCATGTCGTAGTATTGGGCATGTTGCCAGTGTCGGAAGGTCATGGCGTGGGTGGCGGCACAGATCAACGTCAGCACATAAGCACAAAACAAACAAAAACCTGCCCTTGATTTCCACCCCCCCCCCCCCGTGACTCAAAAATGTGACTTGAGAAGGGTATGGATTCGTGATTCAATTTATGATTGAACAAGTACTTTTAAAGGAGACACGTGATATGTAACAGTGACACTAAATGAAAGATCACAACATTGACCCCACGTTCTGATGCCCCCGGCTCACCGGGAAGTGGCCAGCCGCGCGTTCCCTGACTCTCTGTCACACCCAGCAGGTTTCACGGACCTCACAGAGCTCCTTGGCGGTCATCTGGTGCGATTAAGAATTGACCCTGTTCCTGTTCCACACAACCTAAACCCCTGCTGCTGCTGCTCCAGAACAACAAACCAGGTCGGTCTCGTTTGGATTTTGCGACCCTTTCGGACATCGCGGGGCTACTATTCGCTGCAGCGGCTATGCTATACTATATATACCGGTTATTTACACAAATAAATGGGGTTAAAGGTGGTTTAAATGATGATTTGTAAAGCACAACAAGCTGTGCTACAATGTGACCGGTTCCTTTGACTCTCTGAGTTATCTTAAAATATCCCATTTATCCCCAATTTGGTTGTGACTATTTTAAACAGTAAATAGATAGACACCCATGACTTCCATAGTGCTGCTTTTTTTCAGCTATTTTGGCCACTTTAGAGTGAAACGTGCTTCCGATTCACCCACTCAACCACGCATCCAAACACTCTTCACCATGTCAGTCATTCAGAGAGGTGCTCCAAGGCACCTTGGCACCCAGGGCTTCCGAGGGGTCCTAAAGTCGTCGGTGCGTTTCCCACGTCCCACTCCGTGCTGAGGTAGGGTCGTTTCAACTTGTATCCACAGCTACTTTACTTTGCATCACTGAGACCACTTCAAATGGCGCCGTAGGCCGGTGTCCCACTTTTTGTTTTTCACAGCTTTTCCTTTCATTGTAAATGAAGTTAAGGATTGTTGTCCAGTGTTGATTGAATGTGTGTGGACTGCTAGTTAAAAGAGTCACAGAAAGAGGGAGGGTTGGAGATTTCAGGTTCGGACAAAAGCTCACATGGACCGTGGACAACGAACAGCAGCAGCAACAACAACCTCTTGCTTTTCTCAGTCAGTCGGTCGGTCCTCCCCGCCACAAGGGGTCGCTCTCGGAGGGAAGAAATAAATAGACAAACACGGGAGGAGGAGGAGGAGGAGGAGCTTTAAATGGAGCTCTCGTCGGGCAGCACGTCCAGCTGCGTGTGCTTCCTCTGCTCCAGGATGCGGTTCAGCTCCTCGGTGAAGGAGTGGTAGAGCGGCGAGGTGCCCTCTTGCTCCACCTGCCGGAGCAGCACGTAGCTGTTGCCGTTCATCTTGCGCAGGACGCTGGGCAGCGTGGCCGACAGCCCGTTGGCGAACTCGGAGTCGGGCGGCGGGGGCGGCGGCACGGGCACGTTCGAGGGCGAGGGTGTGGGCAGGGGCAGGGGCGGGGCCGGGGGCGGCGTCTTGCTGGGCGACATCTGCCCCTCGCCCGGCATGATCTGCAGGAAGCCATCCATCATCATCACGTCGTCCAAGCTGGGCACCGAGGCGGACCGGTGGCCCAGCCGTCCGTTGCAGTGGCCCGAGATGGTGCTGAGCTCCAGCGGGGAGCTGGTCCTGCGTCCCGTCTCGCCCAGGATCTGCAAGCCCTGCTGGGAGAACTTGCGCTGGCGGCGGGAGGCGGTGGAGCAGCAGCTGACATAGAGCAGCACCACGGTGAGCACCAGGCACAGGCCGCCCAGCACGGCCACCAGGGAGATGTACACCGCCTCCATGTGCCGGTAGATCTGGGTGGCGGGCCCCGAGGGCAGCGGGGCCGGCGGCGAGGGCAGCGGCTGCTCCGTGGGGCCCTCGGTGGCGGGCGTTGACTCGGTGGGGCTGGGCGCTGGGGAGGTCGGCGGGGAGGTGGTCGGGTCGGCGGGGTCCGGGGGGAAATTGGGGTCGGTGTGCACCCGCACCGCGTACTGGCGGACGGGGACCCAGATGGCGTTCTCCACGGCGAAGCAGCGGTAGGTGCCGCTCTGTGAGGTGCGGGCGCCCACGATGAGCAGGCCATCGGTGCCCACGCGGTAGCCGGCGCTGGCGCTGTAGCCCTGCAGCTCGTGGCCGTTGAGCGTCCAGCGCGGCATCGCCAGGTTGGAGCGCAGCTCGCACTGTAGCAGCACGTCGTCCCCCGACATGACGGAGCGCCCCCGCTGGGCCACTGGGGAACAGCAGGCAAGACAGACATTAAGACACATGTTTGTTGTCTCTGTTGGGAAATGGCCGTGTGTGTGTATGTGTGCATACATGAATATGTGTGTGTGTGTGTGTGTGTGTGTGTGTGTGTGTGTGTGTGTGTGTGTGTGTGTGTGTGTGTGTTTATACCGTTTCCCGTGCTGTTCCTGCAGCCCCGGGTTCCTCTGATAATGTCCTGGGTCAGGTTTGACCTGAAACAAGTTTTACAGTCACATACAGTAAACAATACAGTTGTGTTTTTCGAACCCACCACCAAAATCCCACCGAGAAGTTCACCAAGAGTTGAAGGAGGTAACTCTTCAGGAACAGTGGACTGCGACAGATCTGGGCTAAAGGCACCTCAGAAACCCTGAGGCAGCAGTGTAAGTAAACACATCCTCCGGTCCGTGGGCTGTTCTAATCAACGTTTGATTGCTTTCATTTGTAATGTGAACCCCTTCCGAACATTATTATCTCACGGTTAATTTCACTGTTCAGCATTTAGTTGAGATGTTATTAACACCTTGCTTGTAATGTAAACTGCGTCAGGCGAGCTGTGCCATGTCTCTCCTGAAGCCCACAGGAAGGAGGCGGGGAGACTGTGGTGACTTCAGTGCTGTAATGGAGAATTAAGATGGCCACCGTACGCTCTCACAGAGTGAATGAGCCCGGATACAAGCCGGTCCCCAGCTCCTCTACCGATCTGCATGTGTCGGTAGTGTGCATGTTTGGATGTGTCTTTGTGAATGTGTGTATGTGTGTGTGTGTGTGTGTGTGTGTGTGTGTGTGTGGCTCTGCATGTGTTTACATGTGCGTGCAGAGCTGTTTCCAGCCCTATTGGGAGATCTCTCTGTGTACGTGTGTAATAACCATCCACCAAATTGATCAACTAAAATATACAAACCACGAGTTTATATTTGAGCACAAACTGTGTGTGTGTGTGTGTGTGTGTGTGTGTGTGTGTGCGCACGTCTGTGTGTGTGCATGCATGCCATCCGCGTGTGTACCCATGTGCGTGTGTGTGTGTGTGTGTGTGTTGTGTGGTGTGTGCATGTGCGCATGTGGACGTGCGCATGTGGACATGCATATGTTGTGTTTGTATGTGTGTGTTGTGCGTGTGTGCGGCATGTGGACATGCATATGTGTGTGTGTGTGTGTGTGCATGTGTATGTGTGGGGTCTGTCTGTGTGTGTGTGTGTGTGTGTGTGTGTGTGTGTGTGCTCTCTCTGTCTCACCTCTGGCCCCGCGAAGCGACCTCCACACCAGCTCCTCTTGTCCCAGGCGCAGAAACGGGTCCCTGGCGAAGATGCACTCGTAGCAGGAGGTTGTACCTCCGGCAGGTTGCCATCGGGAACCTGGACCACTGCAGAGTACGACCCCGCAAACACGCTTTTCTGTACGGGGAGAGAAGGCTGTGTGACACAAACCAGGGCTCTAGGCTCAAGTTTTTTCCCGAAGGAGATCCTGTTTACTGTAGACATTCATGCATGTTGATGAATGAATGGGCTTTTTTCTCATTACTGTGTGTTAATCACATACACATTGTGTTTGGTAGACAATAGGCTTAATCAAGACAATAGGCTAAGATCCTAGCATCAAAATTGGGCCAATGACATCATGAGTTAGTCCGATTCTGAAGAATTGGATCTTTTTCTTTCCTGAGATGTTTTTGCTGATGTTGCAGACCGCGATTGCTTCATGACATGCACTTGAAGCAGCACTCACTCATATTAGATCATGGCCAACGCGTGGCTTTCCCCTTTAACACACATATGTACAAGTACATATACATACTCATACTTATATACGTTGATCCACATCCATACCCATGACTGGGGACAGGACCAGGCTCTGGATGGGCTGAGGCTTATCAAACAGCTGGACTCCTCGATGATGTGCATCTCCCCCGCCTATCTCCACCGCTCGCGTGCAGCCAGCCGTGATCTACCAGGGCGACAGACAACACGCTTTAATTAGAACTGACAAAGATGCAAACAAGTCAAAAGTTAATCGAATTATTCACCGGTAATGACAATTGACGTTTGTCAGCTGTCAATGCTCATCTTGAGCCATTTCTGCACGCCATTTCATATACCGTACATAATTCAATAAGGTATAGCCATTTAATATAGGTTTCATGAGTTGTTTTTCCATTCAAATCTAATCTTATATAATGTCATATATTATAATCAATTTGTCATGGTAGCATCTCGTTGTGTGCCAGTATTGTTCACATAGATGATCGGCTTTGAGTTTTGCCAAGCGATAATGCAGTTGCTAATGCAGGGTTTGGAACGCGTAAGTTTATATTAACTGGTTTGCACGAGTTTGCTCTGCTCTGGTGCAATGATATATTTATCTTGATCTTTTTTTAAAGAGATTGTACTTAGGCTTTTTTAATAAACACAGTTCTTTTTGTGTGTGGTTTCCTCATTTTCAGTTGTTCCTCACCGGTTCCTAAGAAGAACACAGGATACACATGTCCGTCCAGCGCGGTCACCTGTGCACCCGTGATCTTGACGTAGTTAACGTTTCTCTTGAACATGAGGGGCCGTGCGCCCACAGGGTGCACCTGGCCAGCCACCAGGGGGTGCCGTCGCGCGAAGGTGAGCACGTGGTCCGGCAGGTCCCGGGACGAGTTGATACCCTGGGACCGGTGCAGGTCCGTTATGCACTGGAGACAGGAACAAAGGCAGACAGACAGATGAGAGGGACAGACAGACAGGACAGACAGGTAGACCGACAGGATAGACCGGGACCACCAACAAGGCACCAACCAAGATAGACAGGACACGACCAGACAGAGCCAACAGATTAGACAAGGACCCGACCAGACAGACCCAACGAAATAGAAGACCAAGACCGACAGACAGGATAGAACCAAACAGATGACAGGAAACCGACAGACAGACAGACCCACCGACAGGCCAACAGATAGACAGGACCGACAGACAGACCAACAGATAGACAGGACTGACAGACAGACCAACAGATAGAAGGACCAACCGACAGACGGATAGACCAACAGATGGACAAGACCGACAGACAGACAGACCAACGGATAGACAGGACCGACTGACAGACAGACAGACCCACCGACAGGCCAACAGATAGGTGTATGTGTGTGTGTGTGTGTGTGTGTGTGTGTGTGCTTGTATGTGCGTGTGTGCATGCGTGCGTGTGTGCGTATGTGTGCAGGAGCACAGATTTATGATTTCAAATTACAGATCTATAATTTATTGGTGATGTGCGTGCGTGTATGTGTGTGTGTGTGTGTGTGTGTGTGTGTGTGTGTGTGTGTGTGTGTGTGTGTGTGTGTGTGTGTGTGTGTGTGTGTGTGTGTGTGTGTGTTTGTATGTGTCCTGTGTGTGTAGTCTGCTCGGCGAGCATATGTGTTATGCAGTGTGTATATGTGCTTGTGTGTGTGTGTGTGTGTGTGTGTGTGTGTGTGTGTGTGTGTGTGTGTGCATGTGCACTGCGTGGGAGCGTCGTGTGCTATTGTGTGTGTGTGTGTGTGTGTGTAGGTGCATGCATGTACACGTATGTGCGATCAGCACATGTCAACATCTCAGCAGGCCTTGGCATATCCATCATCTTCCTCCTCTTCCTCTTCCTCCTCCTCCCCCTCCTCCTCCTCCTCTCTGTGGGTTCCATGCTCCGGCTGTGGCGGTCTGCAGAGCGACTGGGGCGGCCAGAGGACCCTGCAGAGGAAGTGGACGACCTTCCTCAAGGCCAGGATGGTGTGCTCCGTGCCCGACTACGAGCTGCACCTCAACATCATGCGCAGCGTCTTCGTCCTGCAGGGGGCGCACGTGCACGCCTCCGTCTTCTACGGGGTCTTTGGCCTGGAATGGTGAGGAACGCTCAGTGTGGTCCAGTGTGGTGGTGGTGGGTGTGGTGGTGGTGGCGGCGGGTGTGGGTGTAGTGGTGGTGGTGGTGGTGGTGGTGGTGGTGGTGGTGGTGGTGGTGGTGGTGGTGGTGGTGGTGGTGGTAGGGTGGTGTGGTGTGGTGTGGTGGTGGGTGGTGTGGTGGTGGTGGTGTGGTATGCAAGAGAGAGACACCACCCGACCCAGGTGCATTTGCCTCCCGCGATATTTGACTGTCGCCCGCCTGTGTGCGTTTAGTTTGTTGTTTCTTTCTGCTGCTGTTGCATTCACCTCCTCTTTCATGGCGTTTGATTGCACCCTCCATTTTGCATTTGACACTTTGAGGGTAAATATTTCAGACCTTCACCTTTACCGACTTCAACCAAAGTGTCTTAAGGAGCAGACCAGTATTCCCAGGTCGGAAGTTATTCTGTCCTGCCCTCAGCTGCTGCTGCTGCCGCTGCTTCAGCGATGCTTCCGGAGGGACTCGACCTTTCCGTTGCGCTGGCGATGTTACCCGTAATCGTCAGCCTTTCCGCAAGACGGAAAAGTCTGGGACGTGCACTGTGGATGAACTGTGGATGTCCAGAGCCAGCCTACTTGTCGTCAGGGAGAGGTGGTGATTGACACGCAAGCACGGCCAATCAAAAAACAGAGCTGTGGGTGAAGCGAATGTGATTTGGAAACGGGGGCTCTTCTCAACAATGGCTACAGGAAAGAAAAATAACAAAGCGCCGGCAGACTGAATAAACCCGGGGATGTAAATGTGAGAATCAACCCCGATTTACCCCGTGTCGTGCCAGAGTTACGCCCGCATCTCCTTGAGTGACACTGCCGACGAGCCAATGAGAATAGTGTCTACGGTTTCCTCAAGACGCTGCCTGTCTTAACTTGCCGTATGCATGGTGACGTGACGAGGTGTGAAGGAACTGAGACTGAAGACTGCAACCGTAATACACTCAGGGCAACCCAAAACACAGAGAGAGAGAGAGAGAGAGAGAGAGAGAGGTAGATGTGGAGGGAAGCAGGCAACCGTGATGGAGATGAACTCCTCAGGTCGTCGACTATGTTAAGTAGAATTGGAGGCTGCATCAGCATCATTCAGGGGGGCGTCTGCGGCGATGTCATCATCATGGGGCCAATAACTGTCAGGGGAAGCCTTCTCTATGTGTGCCTCAGTGCTGAGAGGCGGAATTCTGCTGCAGAAAACGAGGCCCCGGGGTAACAGTTTTTTTTTTTTATTTGATGGAGAGGAGAGGCGCTGTAACAATATAGCTCTCTCTCTCTCTCTCTGTCTCTCTCTGTCTCTCTCTCTCTCTGTCTCTCTGTCTCAGTCTCTCTGTCTCTCTCTCTCTCTCTGTCTCTCGCTCTCTCTGTCTCTCTCTTTCCTCTCTCTCTCTCTCTCACGCTCTGCATGTCTCTTAACCACACCACACTGGTGGATATTACATTTCAGCTTCTATTTCTGTGATCTGTTGTGACTTGAGGTTTTTTTTTCTTCTCCGTTCTTCCTTTCTTCTTGTCTTTCATGATTTATCTCTTTCATTCATTCACTTACTCTCTTTTTTCTTTTTTTTCTCTTTCCTTCTTTCGTCCCTTCTTTCATTCATTATTTCTCTCTTTCATTCATTAATTCATTCATTTTTCATTTTTTCCCTTCTTCCTTCTTTCTATCATTATTTCATTCATTCTTTTTTCTTCCTTTCTTTCTTCCTTTATTTAATTCATTTATTCTTTCTTTCTTTCTTTCTTTTCTTTCCTTTCCTCCCACCTTCCATCCACAGTGTGTGTGTGTGTGTGTCAGGTGATAGACACGCAGATGCCTCACCTCGTGGTGGGTAGCAAATCGCTAAGCGTTAGCTCACCCGAGCCGCGGCGTAGCAGCAGCAGCAGCAGCAGCGTGACTAAGTCCCCCTCGAGGGACATCATCTATTAGCCTTCAAAGACGAGCTCCTTGTTTTCAGCGGGCTCCCGTTTCTCTCCTCGCTGGAATGGTTTTGAAGTCCCTACGTGGGCACACAATGGCCTCCGAGAAGGTGACTCAGACGTGTCTAATCTGACCCGGGGGGGCCGGGGATTTGGGGTCACCTGTTGGGACCCCACCCGATCTACTCATTTACCAAAAGCATGTAATTCACCGCAGCATGACTCGGCAGGGCGCGCGGGGGGATACTTTGTCGTCATTTCCGATTATTTTTACATACCCAAATTAAACCAATTTCCAAAATGGGGCTCTGAACTTTGGAAACAAATTAACTTTTATTGTCTGTTATTTTGTTAGCGTAATTATTTCACAGATGTTTTGTGCATTATTTTTCGCGGTGTCGTTTTTGGTTCGTGTTTCAGAGCCATGGTTGTAACGGTGTGTGTAGCGCCTCTGTTATTTCCACCCGCCACTCCCACTAAATCCACCCTCCTCCACCCACGGCTTCACCTGCCTGATGATTCACCCCCCCCCCCCCCACCCAACCTCAAACATGTTCCCATGTTTGCTCACGGATCCCTCTGTCATCGGAGGTGTGCGTGTTTTTTAATGGCTTTTTGGACACCGACTGCCAGATAGCGCTGTAAAAAAAAAGTCAATAAAAAAGTCTAAAAAAGGTTGAATAATGATCCTCTCTCCCCCCAGGAAGAACATAAAGGCGTCGGCCATCTGCCAGTACACCTTTGCGGACGTGCAGCAGGCGCTCGACGGGCCCTACATGGAGGTCCAGGACTCCAAGTGGCGGGAATACACGGGCAGGGTGCCGGAACCCAGACCCGGCTCTGTAAGACCGCACCACCGCCCCCCTCCCTCCCTCCCTCCCTCCTTCTCATACACACACCACCACCACTCTAACTCCACCACCACCCTTCTAACGCCACCTTATCACCACCACCACCACCACCTCCACATGTTATCATCACCACCACCACCCCCCCCTCTAACACCAACACCACCAGCACCACCTCTAACACCACCACCCCAACACCACCACCAACCCTCTAACACCACCCCTCCATCACCACCACCACCACACCACCCCTCTAAATGCCTCTGTATGCTTCATCCGAAATGTTCTGTTGGGTTCTTTTCGTTTGCTCGGCGCACACGCGCGGGGGGGGGTCGATGCAGTTTGGAAAAGTCACTCTGAGGCTGGTGCTAGATCTCGGTAGGTTGACGGACAGCCTCCTATAGTCTAGTACAAGGTAAAGTCGAAGTCAGGCGTCTGATCTGAAGTAGAGAACTTCTGAAGCAGAGGCCTTAACACCCCCCCCCCACACACACACACACTCCTCTAACACCACCTCCAATCCTCTAACACCACCCCAATCCTCTAACACCACCACCAGACTTTATACACGATATCGCCTTTCACTTTTATTGCTTCTCCATTTATTCCTCTCCGCCTCATAATGGAAAAATGTAATCATGTCTCTCTCTAGCTTCCGTTTATCCCAATGGCTGTCTTCCTCTGGTCTGTCTCCCTCTGTCTGGTCCTGTTTGTCTGTCTGCCTTGTTTGCCTCCCTGACTGATGGTCCTGTCTGTCTGTTGGTCTGTCTCTCTGTCTCTCTGCCTGCCTTGTCTGCCTGTCTGTCTGTCCTGTCTAACTGTTGGCATGTCTGTCTGTCTGTTGGTCCCCTCTATCTGTTGGCCTGTCGGTGGGTCTGTCTGTCCTGTTCGGTCGGTCCTGTCTATCTGTTGGTCTGTCTGTCAGTCCTGTCTATCTGTTGGTCTGTCTGTCGGTCCTGTCTATCCGTTGGTCTGTCTGTCTGTCGGTCTTGTCCATCTGTTGGTCTATCCGTCTGTCGGTTGGTCCTTCTATCTGTTGGTCTGTCTGTCGGTCCTGTCTATCTGTTGGTCTGTCTGTCGGTCCTGTCTATCTGTTGGTCTGTCTGTCGGTCCCGTCTATCTGTCGGTCTACCTGTCTGTCTGTCTGTCTGTCCATCTCATCTGTCTGTCTGCCTTTGTTCCTGTCTCCAGTGCATAACGGACCTGCACCGGTCCCAGGGTATCAACTCGTCCCGGGACCTGCCCGACCACGTGCTCACCTTCGCGCGACGGCACCCCCTGGTGGCTGGCCAGGTGCACCCTGTGGGCGCACGGCCCCTCATGTTCAAGAGAAACGTTAACTACGTCAAGATCACGGTGCACAGGGTGACCGCGCTGGACGGACACGTGTATCCTGTGTTCTTCTTAGGAACCGGTGAGGAACAACTGAAAATGAGGAAACCACACACAAAAAAGAACTGTGTTTATTAAAAAGCCAGTACAATCTCTTTAAAAAAAGATCAAGATAAATATATCATTGCACCAGAGGCAGAGCAAACTCGTGCAAACCAGTTAATATAAACTTACGCGTTCCAAACCCTGCATTAGCAACTGCATTATCGCTTGGCAAAACTCAAAGCCGATCATCTATGTGGAACAATACTGGCACACAACGAGATGCTACCATGACAAATTGATTATAATATATGACATTATATAAGATTAGATTTGAATGGAAAACAACTCATGAACCTATATTAAATGGCTATACCTTATTGAATTATGTACGGTATATGAAATGGGTGCAGAAATGGCTCAAGATGAGCATTGACAGCTGACAAACGTCAATTGTCATTACCGGTGAATAACTCGATTAACTTGTTGACTTGTTTGCATCTTTGTCAGTTCTAATTAAAGCGTGTTGTCTGTCCGCCTGGTAGATCACGGCTGGCTGCACCGAGCGGTGGAGATAGCGGGGGAGATGCACATCATCGAGGAGCTCCAGCTGTTTGATAAGCCTCAGCCCATCCAGAGCCTGGTCCTGTCCCCAGTCATGGTATGGATGTGGATCAACGTATATAAGTATGAGTATGTATATGTACTTGTACATATGTGTGTTAAAGGGGAAAAGCCACGCTTGGCCATGATCTAATATGAGTGAGTGCTGCTTCAAGTGCATGTCATGAAGCAATCGCGGTCTGCAACATCAGCAAAAACATCTCACGAAAGAAAAAGATCCAATTCTTCAGAATCGGACTAACTCATGATGTCATTGGCCCAATTTTGATGCTAGGATCTTAGCCTATTGTCTTGATTAAGCCTATTGTCTACCAAACACAATGTGTATGTGATTAACACACAGTAATGAGAAAAAAGCCCATTCATTCATCAACATGCATGAATGTCTACAGTAAACAGGATCTCCTTCGGGAAAAAACTTGAGCCTAGAGCCCTGGTTTGTGTCACACAGCCTTCTCTCCCCCGTACAGAAAAGCGTGTTTGCGGGGTCGTACTCTGCAGTGGTCCAGGTTCCCATGGCAACCTGCCGGAGGTACACCTCCTGCTACGAGTGCATCTTCGCCAGGGACCCGTTCTGCGCCTGGGACAAGAGGAGCTGTGTGGAGGTCGCTTCGCGGGGCCAGAGGTGAGACAGAGAGACACACACACACACACACACACACACACACACACACACACACAGACAGACCCCACACATACACATGCACACACACACACACATATGCATGTCCACATGCGCACACACGCACAAACACACACATACAAACACACATATGCATGTCCACATGCGCACGTCCACATGCGCACATGCACACACACACACACACACACACACACACAGTTTGTGCTCAAAGATAAACTTGTGGTTTGTATATTTTAGTGATCAATTTGGTGGATGGTTATTACACACGTACACAGAGAGATCTCCCAATAGGGCTGGAAACAGCTCTGCACGCACATGTAAACACATGCAGAGCCACACACACACACACACACACACACATACACACATTCACAAAGACACATCCAAACATGCACACTACCGACACATGCAGATCGGTAGAGGAGCTGGGGGACCGGCTTGTATCCGGGCTCATTCACTCTGTGAGAGCGTACGGTGGCCATCTTAATTCTCCATTACAGCACTGAAGTCACCACAGTCTCCCCGCCTCCTTCCTGTGGGCTTCAGGAGAGACATGGCACAGCTCGCCTGACGCAGTTTACATTACAAGCAAGGTGTTAATAACATCTCAACTAAATGCTGAACAGTGAAATTAACCGTGAGATAATAATGTTCGGAAGGGGTTCACATTACAAATGAAAGCAATCAAACGTTGATTAGAACAGCCCACGGACCGGAGGATGTGTTTACTTACACTGCTGCCTCAGGGTTTCTGAGGTGCCTTTAGCCCAGATCTGTCGCAGTCCACTGTTCCTGAAGAGTTACCTCTCTTCAACTCTTGGTGGAACTTCTCCGGGGGATTTTGGTGGTGGGTTCGAAAAACACAACTGTATTGTTACTGTATGTGGACTGTAAAACTCGTTTCAGGTCAAACCTGACCCAGGACATTATCAGAGGAACCCGGGGCTGCAGGAACAGCACGAACAACACACACACACACACACACACACACACACACACACACACACACACACACACACACACACACACACACACACACACATATTCATGTATGCACACATACACACACACGGCCATTTCCCAACAGAGACAACAAACATGTGTCTTAATGTCTGTCTTGCCTGCTGTTCCCCAGTGGCCCAGCGGGGGCGCTCCGTCATGTCGGGGGACGACGTGCTGCTACAGTGCGAGCTGCGCTCCAACCTGGCGATGCCGCGCTGGACGCTCAACGGCCACGAGCTGCAGGGCTACAGCGCCAGCGCCGGCTACCGCAAACATGTTCCCATGTTTGCTCACGGATCCCTCTGTCATCGGAGGTGTGCGTGTTTTTTAATGGCTTTTGGACACCGACTGCCAGATAGCGCTGTAAAAAAAAAGTCAATAAAAAAGTCTAAAAAAGGTTGAATAATGATCCTCTCTCCCCCCAGGAAGAACATAAAGGCGTCGGCCATCTGCCAGTACACCTTTGCGGACGTGCAGCAGGCGCTCGACGGGCCCTACATGGAGGTCCAGGACTCCAAGTGGCGGGAATACACGGGCAGGGTGCCGGAACCCAGACCCGGCTCTGTAAGACCGCACCACCGCACCCCCCTCCCACCCTCCTCTCATACACACACCACCACCACTCTAACTCCACCACCACCCCACCACCTCTATCACCACCACCACCACCACCTCCCTATCACCACCACCACCCACCACCTCTACTCACCACCACCACCGCACCACCTCTAACACCAGCACCACCACCAACACCACCACCAACCCTCTAACACCACCCCTCCATCACCACCACCACCGCACCACCCCTCTAAATGCCTCTGTATGCTACATCCGAAATGTTCTGTTGGGTTCTTTTCGTTTGCTCGGCGCGCGCGCGCGCGGGGGGGGTCGATGCAGTTTGGAAAAGTCACTCTGAGGCTGGTGCTAGATCTCGGTAGGTTGACGGACAGCCTCCTATAGTCTAGTACAAGGTAAAGTCGAAGTCAGGCGTCCTATTTGTTCTGATCTTAGAGAACTTCTGAAGCAGAGGCCTTAACACCCCCCCCCCCCACACACACACACACTCCTCTAACACCACCTCCAATCCTCTAACACCACCCCCAATCCTCTAACACCACCACCAGACTTTATACACGATATCGCCTTTCACTTTTATTGCTTCTCCATTTATTCCTCTCCGCCTCATAATGGAAAAATGTAATCATGTCTCTCTCTAGCTTCCGTTTATCCCAATGGCTGTCTTCCTCTGGTCTGTCTCCCTCTGTCTGGTCCTGTTTGTCTGTCTGCCTTGTTTGCCTCCCTGACTGATGTTCCTGTCTGTCTGTTGGTCTGTCTCTCTGTCTCTCTGCCTGCCTTGTCTGCCTGTCTGTCTGTCCTGTCTAACTGTTGGCATGTCTGTCTGTCTGTTGGTCCCCGTCTATTACACACACACACACACACACACACACACAGTGGGGAGGGGGGTGGGGGCTGGGGGGGTGAAGGGGGTACAGGGATGCTGGCTAGAAGGAGGGTGTAGGAGGTTGTTGAGAGTGCGGGTGCGTTGGCTCACACTGTGCCTACTGTAGCACATTCCCTCTAATTGCATTTGGGCAGCAGGGCTGTGAGACAGAGGCTAGAGGAGGCTACTTCTGAAAGGAATGATTTAACCCACCTCATTTAGGACCAAACGGAGAGAGAGAGAGCCAGGGAGAGAGAGGCAGAGAGGAAGAGAGAGGGAGAGGGACAGAGAGAGAGAGAGGGCGAGGGAGAGAGGAAGAGAGGAGAGAGAGAGGGGGGAAGAGGGAGAGCAGGAGGGAGAGAGGGATGGAGAGAGAGGGAGGGAAGTGTGGGAGAGAGGGAGGGAGAGATGGATAGAGGGAGGGAGAGGGAGAAGGAGATGGAGAGATGGAGAGAGGGAGAGAGACAGAGGGAGAGGGAGGGAAAGAGAGAGGTCGGGAGAGAGGGACAGCGAGAGAAAGAGAGAAGACCAGAGAGGTATAGGAGCAGATAGATAGGGCTCCTTTTTTTAGGTTAGTCTAAATTAGGCGACTCTTCATCACTCTTCATTTGCGCCTTTCACCGACGCACACCGTTATCAACATAAAGAAAACTGCCCGGCCTGTCTGTCTGCTGTGAGAGATGAACAACAACAACAATAAAAACACATTAAGATCTAAGAGGACAACAAGAAAGAGAGAAAGGCCTGCGTGTGCATTGATGCTGGTGGGCGGTCTGGTCGACACAATTGATTGTTTTGTTCGGATAACGGCGGGACAGAGACAAATACGAGAGAAACATCGCAAGAGACGGAACGGGGGAAAACATCTCTGCCAGGCAATATAGACGTCGTCATTCGGAGTGTAGACAGTGGGTCTCAAATGAAGATTTAAAAATAAAAGTTAGCACGTCGCGGCGCCGTCGAGTCACCAAGCGCCGCCGTCACGACGTCTTAGCCCAGCGGGTGAAGAAAAAGTCCTCGCATCACGCAGATGGCAAGTCTTATGCAATATGTGTATGCAATGGCACATTTCACCAGAGGAGTGCTCTGGATTGCAGTGTGGATCTGGATCTGGAACACCTCCTCCTCCTCATCCTCCTCATCCTCCTCCTCCTCCTCCTCCTCCTCCCAGCGATGTGTCCTCTGCGGTAAGCCTCCTCCTCCTCCTCCACCAGCACCAGCAGCAGCAGCAGCATCATGGCGTCTCTGTGGTTCCTCGTTGACGCATTGATGCCATCTGTGGCGGGGGTTCTTCTGGGTTGAATCTGAGTTAGCCGTTAGGTTAGCACAAACCCGCTAGTTGGTTTTTTTTTGTACCCGCTAGGAGCTAGCGCCTCATCGTCGCACTTTGCGATGTTTGGATCGGTTAACAGCCTAAATATCGAGTGCTGCTCTCGGTGATAGCGTGTGAACGCCACCACAGCAAAACACAGATATACCTTTCATCAAGCATTTCACGCTTGGAGAAAGAGGTGTTATTTCTACACACCGCCACCACCACGATGTCATTCCCCGCTAATATGGGTCACTATCTGCCATGAAACGGGGGCTGATCGGCAGCAGAGTAGACAGCATGGATAAGTGGAATGAGAAAAAAAAAAAGGGGGGGGGGAATATATTTATATGGGCCCCAGGCCTGCGGTGGTCCTGAAGGCCTGCGGGCCTGCAGGTGGTGTGTCTCCACGCCAGCAGCATGGCATCTAGGACCTAGCCCTCCTCAAACGGTTTTAAACCCAGCCAGGAGCCCAGGGGAGCGGGACCCTTAGCCTTTTCAGTGCGGGGGGGGCCCCACTGAGACCGACATAAATACTCAGGATTTATATATATATATATATATCTACAGTATATATATACGGAATCTGAAATGAGAAATGAACACGATGAATGTCAAAATTAGCCCTTGCTTCAATGGTTCAATCCCTTTTCAGAGTGAGCCGTGAGATGTTGTTGACAAATGCAAATGATTGGTCTGATGGGTGAAAAACAATCAATATTGAATTTAACGTTTTGTTTTTTTTGGAGTGCGGCCCCCGGTATCCACCGCTCTGTCCCCCCAGACCGACCCATGGTTTGGGGAGCGCTGGTTCGTTGGAGGAGGCCTTTGCGGAGGAGTTCCAGAGCCTGGGTTGGCGGGGATGGCGGTGGTGGAGGTGGAGGTTGCGGTCGTGGAGGTGGCGGGGGTGGTTGTGGTGGTGGCCTACTTCTGCCCCCGAGCCGCTGCCTCCGCTCTAGTTCTGCCACAGCGCTGCTTCAGCTGCTGCTGCTGCTGGCGGTCGTGACTACGGTGGAGGAGGTGGCGGTGGAGGCAGCAGCAGGAGCAGCAGCAGCAGCAGCTTAATGGGACGCTGTCTGGATCCTCATCGAAGTCACACTTTGATGTTTTCGAGGTTAGCGGTTTTTTGGGCGGTTGGGATGTCGATGGTGAACATGGAGTCAGTCCAGCGTTAGTGACGGATATTAGGCTTCTAGCACGGCCAGAGAGAATTAAGAAGAGATGGGGAGGCAGAGAGAGTAGGGAAAGGGAAGGAGGGAGAGAGAGGACGAGGAGGACAAGAAAGAGAGAGAGAGAGAGAGAGAGAGAGAGAGAGAGAGAGAGAAAGTGAGAGAGAGAGAGAGAGAGAGAGAGGAGAAGGAGAATAGAGGAGAGAGGGAGAGAGGGAGAGATAACCAGGAATAGTTGCTGGGGCATGTCTGCCTGCCTGCCTGCCTGCCTGCCTGCCTGCCTGCCTGCCCGTCTGGGTAATGCTGATCACAAGTGAAATTAGTTGGAAGAAGAAGGAGGAGGAGGAGAAGGAGGAGGAGGAGGAGGTGACGAAAGAGTAGGGTGAGAGTGAGGAAGACAGAGAGCCTGCCTATATAGCTTGAAAAGGGGCAGGGGTTCTCGTTTGCATGGCAACAGAGCAGTGGCGCCTAGCTTTTCTGAGTCAAGAACAGGGAGGAGCTAACCTCGTTCCCAGACGTTCCCAGAACACCTGGGAGAGGATGCTCTAAATGGATGGTGTTGGCGGGAGAGAGAGAGAGAGAGAGAGAGAGAGAGAGAGGGGGGCAGGACTTCCTGTTACATATGTTTAGCGTCATGAGAGGCAGGAGAGGGAGGGAGGGACTTCCGGGAGAGGGACACCTGTTTCCATCACATGTTTCGGATATCGCTTTGTGAAATATTTTGCCAAATCTCCATAGTTGTTGTTGTTGTTGTTGTTGTTGTTGTTGTTGTTGTTGTTGTTGTCATGTGCGTATTATTATTATTATTAGGTATTGTTAACTGGTGTAGACAGCTCATATAGTAAGAGAACGAAATAGAGTCACACAGATGATTACAATAATAATCCCCATTTCACTCCAAATTCGGTCGCATCTACCGGTAATTACGCTCACCTCTCCTTACTACCAAGTGTCCCGCTAATGTGCTGAATGATGTCGTGTACTTCACTTTAAATCTATTAAAGTCACCGAGGCCTGTTTAAGCACAGACTCTCCTGACCCAGCAAACCACCGCCGTGATTTATCAGTTTCTCTCTCTTCTCCCTCTCTTTTTCTCTCTCTGTCTCTCTTGCTCTCCCTTGCTCTCTCTCTTCTCTGTCTCTCGCTCTCTCTCTCTCTCACTCTCTCTTCAATTCAATAAAGCTTTATTGGCATTGGCATGACGTTTAAATGAACAATTTTAATGTCAATAAGTTTGTAGACTGTTGTAACTATATTATTGTTTCATTCATAATACTTTGAATTGATTTGTTTTATGAGCAGTGCCAAGGCTTTGTATAGCATCAATAAAAGTAGTTTGAAAGTCTCTCTCTCTCTCTCTCTCTCTCTCTATGCTCATACTCTCTCTCTCTGTCATGCTCATACTTACTGTATACTCTCTCTCTCTCTGTCATGCTCATGCTCATACTCATACTCTCTCTCTCTCTGTCATGCTCATATTCTCTCTCTCTCTCTCTCTGTCATGCTCATATTCTCTCTCTCTCTCTCGCTCTCTCTCTCTCTCTCTCTCTCTGTCATACTCATACTCATATACGTACTCTCTCTCTGTCATATTCATACTCTCTTTCTCTCTCTCTCTCTCAATTCAATTCAATTCAATTTGAAGAGCTTTATTGGCATGGGAAACGTACATTTACATTGCCAAAGCAAGTGGTAAATAAAACATGATCATATTCTCTCTCTCTCTCTCTCTCTCACTCTCTCTGTCATGCTCATCTCTCTCTCTGTCATACTCATTCTCTCTCTCTCTCTCTCTCTCACTCTGTCATGCTCATCTCTCTCTCTCTGTCATACTCATTCTCTCTCTCTCTCTCTCCATGTGTCATGTTCATACTCACTCTCTCTCTGTCATTATCATGCTCTCTCTCTCTCTCTGTGTCATACTCATTCTCTCTCTCTCTCTCTCTCTCTCTCTCTCTCTCTCCATGTGTCATGCTCATACTCACTCTCTCTCTGTCATTATCATGCTCTCTCTCTCTCTCTCTCTTTCTCTGTGTGTGTCTGACCTTACAGACGCGGGCTACGCGGGCCACCCTGGTCTGGCTGGGGTAGGCCGTCTGCTCCTGGCTCCGCTCCGTGAAGAAGAAGTAGATCTTGTCGTCGTCGCCCACGGAGCTGTTGACGCTCTCCTTCAGCAGCGCCGAGCCCACGAAGTCCGCGTCTGAGGGTGGTGCACACACACACACACACACACACACATGCATGCACACACACACACACACATGAACACACGCGCATGCACACACACATACACACACACACACACACACAGCACACACACACATACACACACATGCATGCACACACAAGCGCACATGCATGGCAGCACACACACATACACACAGACATACACACACACATGTGAAAACACACACACACATACACACATGTGCACGCATACACACACACAGAGAGACACACACACAAACCAGGTGAGTGGTACATCAGGTGTCGCCAAGGAAACAGGGTAGAGGACGGACCTTTTAGGTATAATTGAATACGAACAACCAAAGTCAATTTCAATTTTTTGCATCTTGCTCCTTTTTGCAATTCTCATAATCATCTGAAGTGAAATGACCTTCAGAGAAAATAATTCATAGCTGTAGCTTGACGGCAAATAAAGATCTCCTGATGAGAGGTTGGTTAAAGCTGCAATATGTCACAACTTTTTCATATCAATATTATTTATTAATCAAATTGGTCCCTGGAGAACCGATAAGATTGGGGAGTGTCTCAGAGGACATCATATTCACTTCATTTTTATAAAGAAAGCTTTTGTTGCGTATGTTTTTCTATTCTTTTCTTGTGTGTGTGTGTGTATTGTACTGACTGTTGTGAAGCACTTTGTTCCGTGTATTGAAAAGTGCAATACAAATCAAGTTTATTATTATTATATTATTATTATTTAGTTATGGGCGGCTTTAGCTCAGGACCAATATTACTTTACAACACGGATTACTGTTGACTTCATATGTTAATAACTACATCTAACTTTCCATTCTGTTCCTCCTTCTGCCTCTTAATTTGCATGCTTTTAAATCTTTATTCTTATTATATAAAGTATCCTGGAGTATTTAGTAAAGGGGCTTGTGTTATTACATGTATTATTATTATTTAACTCATTGATTAAATGTCCCTGGTACAGAGATGTAAAAATACCCACAATACACATAGCAATGGTGCTCACAATACGGATTGTAGTCGGTGCAATGTTTAAAAATAGAAATGCTATCCCAAGGTGAATCCACACAGGAGGGCATATTCCCGGCACCAGCAGTTAAAGATACTATGATGATGTGAGCAGATGTGTGGAGTATATGGAGTGCATTCATTACCTATGAGGAGGCCTGTGAAGCCCTTGGCAGGGTCGTATGGACACCTGTCTTTACCGTCCTCCAGGCCTGACGAGAAGTTGAAACGCTCCGTGTCCTTAAAGAGTAAGGGGAAGAGGAAGAGGAAGGGATTCAATTCATTCAATTTCAATTTCAATTTCAATTTCAATTTCAATTCAATTCAATTCAATTCCATTCCATTCAATTCCATTCCATTATATTTCAATTCAATTCGATGTAATTGTATTCTCTTGTTAGGCCTAACCCTAACTGCTCCTGACGTGTTGGTTGTTACCTTGCATGGTTGGCACCGCCATCGGTGTATGAATGGGTGAATGTGAGGCAATACTGTAAAGCGCTATATAAATGCAATCCATTTACCATTTAGCCTATATGGGCGGCTTTAGCTCAGGAGATAAGTGCGTTTGTCTGGCAACCTGGTTCGATCCCCGGAGCTCCGCCTCCTAGCTAAGTGTCGAGGTGTCCCTGAGCAAGACGCCACCTTAACCCTAACTGCTCCTGACGTGTTGGTTGTTACCTTGCATGGTTGGCACCGCCGTCGGTGTATGAATGGGTGAATGTGAGGCAACTGTAAAGCGCTTTGGATAAAAGCGCTATATAAACGCAATCCATATACCATTTTAGTGTGTGAAAGTGGCACATTGCAGGTTTAAGTCCTAATCAATCAACATATTACGCACACAAAACAAACATATAAAGCATGTATTAAGGTAAAGGTACCGAGCAGCCAGCGGGTCGGGGCCTCCTCAGTCCTCAGCGCCGGGAGCGGGAAGTTCCTTCGCACGTCCGGCGAGCTGCGGAACTCGTACTGCGACGCCGTGAACATCTCCCCCTCTGACGCACCGGGGGGTGGAGAAGTAGATGGAGATATTATACAGACGATGAGATTACACATTATTATCACATTACAAACTTGCAATGCGAGTTGTTGGAGGTGTTGCAAGGGTTTCATTTTATGAAATTTAAATTCAATGCATTGTTTTCCATATTTTATTTTTTATTTCAGAATCAAAATCAGAATCAGCTTTTTCAAACAAGGAATGTGCTTTTGCGAAGTTGGTGCATAACATTGAACATTGAACAGAAAGTAATAATATAGAAATGATGTACAGTATCACATTAAAAAGGAGCCGTGCAGTGATTCATAATCATAATTAGTACGCAGATGGCTATCCACACAACAACTGTTTTGGTAAGACTTCTGCAAAATATATATACTGGAAGCACTGTTCTTTCACTTTACCATTGGTATTCTATTAAATGCTGGTGCTGGTGGTAATGACAGAACCCGATCTGCACTTAAAGTCCCCCTGAATCACGGCCGCGTGGAGCACGAGAACGTTCCTTACGATGTAAGCACACAGCGGTCGGAAGGCGTGGGTTCCGCACACGTACAGGTGAGTGCTGTTGTAGTGCTGCAGGAAGCGAATGTGATTATAGCACTCTGTCTGCAGGGGGAACAGGGAAGAGAGAGGGGGTTTGAATAAGGGCTGGAGAACGACAGGCCGTTTCTGAGTCACTCCATCTGTGAAGGACGCAGATATTTCATGAATGGCCGAAGTTAGTTCGTGTCTTGGAGTCCATTGACCGGAATAATCTTCTAATACACATTGTGGCCTTATGAATAAGGCTTGGGTCATCTTAATGTCTGACTCTGAGTGTTCAAATGAGGAGTCAATTAATCAATTTGTTTATGGTAATTGATTCATGGTTTTAGTTTATTTGTGAATAACATAAATACTTTTATACGCTGGAAATGTAACTTGGTGTTGACTATTTTTGGATCTACAAAAATCCTCCTTGTCAACTAGCTGCCATTGTTCTGATGAGATGACATAGTTCAATAAAACAAAATGGAGGCAAAACAAAACAGCAGGAGGCACCTGGTTGTCTCTGCCTTTGTTTAGACATTGCTTCTTCTGCTCTGCCGAGGCTTCCCAGTCAATCTGCAGACAAGCACCACAAGAGAGAGAGAGCCAGAGAGACAGAGAGAGAGAGAGAGATGGAGGGAGAGACACACACACACACACACACACACAGAGAGACAGAGAGAGAGACACACACATGGGGAGAAAGTGGGAGGGAGAGAGAGACAGGGGGATTGAGCGAGGTAGAGAGAGAGAGACAGAGAGACAGAGAGAGAGACACACACACACAAAGAGAAAGAGAGAGTGAAAGACAGGTAGAGAGACAATGATAGAGAGAAGGAGATAGAGATAGAGGGAGAGAGAGAGAGAGAGAGAGAGAGAGAGATGAGGTAAAAGAAAAAAAGGACAGAAATAGACATTTTGTCAGATGTAACAGGTTATGAGATGTAACAGGTTATGAGTAATGGACATTGCATAATTGTTCTGGCCGTGCAGCCAAACATGATAAATAAGTATCTCTCTCTCTCTCTACTAATCAGTGATAAAACCATTAAATCCGATATCCGCAGCTAAATTGGAAAACACTGTTGACTGGCGTACGTGGCTCATAGAAAAGGTGGGAACCGAGATAACCCCCCGACAAAGCATGACCCCGGATCCCTCAGCCTATCAGAGAGATAGACAGGGTCAACATGAATGACCC
>PIJE02000701.1:27500-31794 GCA_002895965.2 Coryphaenoides rupestris | reverse complement strand
ATACAATAGCCAGTGCAGTGCTGCCCGTTCTGTGCCTGTTGGGAATGGGCCGCTTGCTTGTGGCTTTCTCGAGAGCCGCTCATCCAAACAACTTTCCCCTCGACACCACACTTCCTTGGGTCCTCAGCAATACACCCGCTAAGTGTGAAGTTGATTTGGAGGAACGGTTGTCGATTTAAAAACAAGACAGGCATACATACATACAGTTACACCTCGAAGTATAGTTAGATTATTGAAGGACGTCGCCTCACCTGTGTGCCTCACCTGTGCGCAGGTGTGCTGGGCTGCCAGCGCTTCAGGGGCTCCGTGCAGAACTACAGCACCCTACTGTTGGACGAGGGCGCAGGGCTGCTCTACGTGGGGGGCCGGGGGGCCCTGTATGCCCTTGACGCCGCCAACATCTCCGCACCGGCCAACGCCACGGTGAGTACCACCTGGGGGGGGGGGGTCATTCATGTTGACCCTGTCTATCTCTCTGATAGGCTGAGGGATCCGGGGTCATGCTTTGTCGGGGGGTTATCTCGGTTCCCACCTTTTCTATGAGCCACGTACGCCAGTCAACAGTGTTTTCCAATTTAGCTGCGGATATCGGATTTAATGGTTTTATCACTGATTAGTAGAGAGAGAGAGAGATACTTATTTATCTGTGAATGTGTGTGTGTGTGTGCGCTCGACTGTGTGTGTGTGTGTGAGTGTGTGTGCTTGCTCAACTGTGTGTGTGTGTGTGTGCTCGACACTGTGTTTGTATGTGTGTGTGTGTGTTTGTATGTGTGTGTGTGCTCGACTGTGTGTGCGTTTGAGTGTGTGCTCGACTGTGTGTGTGTGTGTGTGTGTGTGTGTGTGTGTGTGCTGTGTGTGTGTGTGTGTGTCGTGTGTGTGTGTGTGTGTGTGTGTGTGTGTGTGTGTGCCGGCAGGGGCTTCGGAGGATATCCAACCGTGAATGAACATGCCCGTTCGCACCGCGATGACTCACATATCTCTCTGATAACAACGCATATTAATCCCCTCATCCTACAACACTGATCGACCACGAGACCTCCTCCTCAGCACACCCGCCATGTACGAACACGCCTCCACCCGTCAATCAACCGCTCGCTCTCTCACCAATTCCCCTCATCCAACCCCCATTGAAGGCAACAAAGCACCATAAATAATTATTCAGCATAATCCGTATCATCCTAATCATAATAGTCATAATCATACATTCAATATAAAAGTCTCTCCCTCTCAAGGACACTGTAGATGGCATGGGCATCACAGAGATAACAAAAAAAATCCAATCAACACTCAGGATGCGGTAAAAACTGCTGTACCACCGTCACAGCAAGGTTTACTACACACACACACACACACACACACACACACACACAACTGAGAAGTGGAGTGTGTGTGTGGTGTGGCTGTGGTGTGAGTGCTTGAAACATGTTCTATTAACCTCAACATTTATGAAGTGCTTGAAACTTGTTCTATCTTGTTCAAATCTTACTTCACCGTAAGCAATATATTGTTGTTTCACTCTCTTTAGACAAAATGTACACACAAATGTAAGTTGCTTTTGACAAATACGTCCGCTAAATGCCCTAAATGTACATTTACATTTAAATGTAAATGGAGAATGTGGTGTGTGGGTAGAGGGTGTTGTGGGTGTGTGGGGTGTGTTTTGTGTGTGTGTGTGTGTGTGGTATGTGTGAGCGTGTGCGTGTGTGGTATGTGTGTGAGTGTGTGTGTGTATATGTGTGTGTGTGTGTACGTGTGTGTGTGTGTGTATGTGTGTGTGTGTGTGTGTGTGTGTGTGTGTGTGTGTGGTATGTGTGAGCGTGCGTGTACGTGTGTGTGTGTGTGTGTGTGTGTGTGTGTGTGTGGTGTGTGTGTGTGTGTGTGTACGTGTGTGTGTGTGTGTGGTGTGTGTGTGTGTGCCAGGCCAGCTGCATGTGATCATATATTCTGTTTGTAGAAGGGCAAATGATCTATTTACCCACATACGCTCGCTCTGACAAAATGTCAATAACATATCATACGTTATATGTGTGTGTGTGTGTGTGTGTGTTGGGAGAGCAGACAGCAAATAAAGTCTGCCTGTCGCTCCTTACCACCCACGCACACACACACACGCACACACACACACACACACACACACACACACACACTGTTACGTCCAAAAACGTGTGCGTGTGGTGTTGTTGTCTGTCTGTTTGTTCCCCTCCCCTCTGTTTCTATACTTCCCGTCTCGCTCCCAGGTATTGGTTCGTCCTCCTGTCCATCAACGTTGTCCTTCCACCAATGGCGTCCCCAGGCTGTCATCCGTCGGCCAATTAGAGGGGGCGTGCCTCTGTATTTAAGCCTGCCCGCTCCCTCTTCTGAGAGATAGGAAGGGGGCGGAGCTAGTCGCAGGTGTTGATGATTGTGTTTGGAGAGTTTGGCTTGTGTTATACACTGTTCTTGCCCAGTGTTTGTTTGTCCTACCGTTGTGTTCGTCGCCTTATCTGTAGTTAGCTCCAGGGGAGGGCGAGGTAGGTAGGTGGTAAGTAGCCCATGGGTTTACACCTCCATCACGCAGGTTTGGCTTTGTCTATATACATTAGGTTAGCTTCACCCGGCGGGCACCACCTTCTTGTATTTTTTGGTGTTTAGGTTAGGCGGGCAAGACAGTTAGTTAGTTAAATAAATAGCAGAGGTAGTTGGCACAGGTAGGGTTAGAACTATAGTCTGGGGGGTGTGTTTGCTTCTGTTCATTCCTTTGGTGCCGTTGGGCGTCCTCCCTTAGTCTTGTTGTGTTCCCTCGTGTTTGTTAGTATTATTATTCAGTATTATTATACTTGTAAATAGAATCCTCCTTGCTTTGTTGGTTGCCATGGTATAACCGTTGTCCTCGTAGTTTGTGTTGCACTACCCCACAGCACCAGTGGTTTCCCAGCATTACATGCACTTTACGGTATGTTACGTATCTACGCCTAGGACGTGCCGTCTGGAGGGATTCGTAACACACACACACACACACACACACACACACACACACACACACACACACACACAGTTAAACAAAGCTAGGGCAGTATGGCTGATGCGGTTTGGCAGTACTGGGACACCTTTTCTGCTGAGTGCCACAGACCACTCTCCCCCACTGCCCCCCCACCCCCCCTCCCCTCTCACGCCACCCACGCTCTCGCATACCTCACCCCCTATCAAACACCACTGGCACCATGACTCGAGTGCCTGTGTACAGCTCTGTAGTACATCACATGGAGGTCTAGTAGGCTGGACGTAGGTTGGGGGCGGAGGGTGGGTGGGGGTGCTTAACAGAAATCACAAGAGACCCTTTCCACAGAGGTGAAATAAAAAAAATGTAAGTTTTTATATTCAAGTTTTAACATTTAACGTGCTTTTAATCCAGAAAAACATTGTTTACTTGTAGAGGCCAGTCGTGACCTCTCCAACATGGCGGCAACGTTGATGAATCACAGTCAACAGGCCCGAAGCAATCAATGTGGAGTCTATGTACTGTATATATGTCTTATATATAGCTATAGATGGTTCAGCCTGACTACCGAGTACCCTGCTTCATAAAAGTTACAGGTCCATAATTAGTGAACGATTATGAGCGACACCGATGGCGCCTCTGTGTAAAGGGTCTATTAGTGTAGTTTATAATCATCAACGCACAACGGAGGTGGAGGTGGACGTTAATGAGCTATGTATGTTCCTATGGGGTGGAACTTGGTGATTGATCGGTTGTTTATTAACGAACTGCCGACAAGGTTGTCGAACTAGTTTGTGGAACCGCTCATGTCATTATTTTGCCAGCGACAGACACACACAAGACGCAAAAAGAAAAGCGCGAACACTCACACAGTACGATCACTGCGAACGCAACCTCTACTACGATGACCGCGGTGATCTGATGGTCCCATTCTGTCCGTCTTAACGTTGCTCCACAACGCCACACCACACCCCACAACTGTCTGTGAGTCACAGAAATCCCTGCAGTGGGTGAGAGGTTCCCTAATATCACCAGGCTGGTAGGGAATGGGCATCTCCTGTCACATGACACGGCCCACTCCCCCCCCCCTCCCTGTGTGGTGGTGACGGTCATGGATGGATGTGTCATGTGACTGAGATGTTAGGTACCCGATCCACACCACGGGACACCACATGACGCACATGAGGGTTTTTGCGTCACAGGGGCGCGGGGAGGGGGGTTAGCTGCTGCTTTTTTTATATATTATATTATATATGTGTGTCTCTATGTGGTTTTTTTTACTCATCTATCATACTGCCAGTTGATTGACGGACACTG
>PIJE02000701.1:0-25000 GCA_002895965.2 Coryphaenoides rupestris | reverse complement strand
CAGACCTATTGGTTGGCGCCTTACGTCATGCGGGGCGCGTTGAAGTCTTTTAAACTTTCCTCCGCGGCGATGCGTCACAAGGTCAGGCGTCCATCAAGTCAAGTCAAGTCAAGTATTTTTATTGTAACTTCACAGTTTACACGTTAGTATAAGCAATGAGTTAAAAACTTTATGTGCAAAACGCCCGACAGCCGACAGTAATTATAAGAATAGTAATTATAAGAAATTACAAAATAGAAATAGAACTATATATAGGATTCTATATAAAATAAGTAAATTAAATCTAAAGTAAAATACAGTAAATACAGTAATATACAGTAAAATATCCATACACATATAAATCGATGTACTAAAATATACATTGTTATATGCTGACATTCACAGAATGTCACAGGATACCTTCAGACAGTCGATACAACACTAGCACCAGCAGTTGGCACCAGGACTAGCACTAACACCAGCACCAGCACTAGCAGTAACACTAGCACCAGGACCAGCACTAGCATTAACACCAGCACAGCACTAGCACCAACACTTAGCACTAAGCATTTAGACATTGATGCCGAACTTGTTCAGCAGCCTGATGGCCTGGACTGTGGAAGCTGTCTCTGAATCTGCTTGTGTGGCATTTGATACTGCGGTATCGCCTGCCTGACGGTAGGAGTGTGTACAGTTCGTGGCTGGGGTGGTTATTGTCTTTAATAATCCGTTTGGCCTTGGCCACGCACCGCCTGGTGTATATATCCAGGAGGGAGGGAAGCTCACCTCAACGATGTACTGGGCCGTCCGCACCACCCTCTGTAGTGTTTTACGCTCCAACAGACAAAACAACGGAGTGGGTTTACGACGAAACGCGTTTGTGAACGCATCTTAGGTATTATGAGTCTACCGGAGCCTAGCAGGAGGACAAGGCACAGGGGTGTGTTTCAAACACACCTTGTGTTTTGCATATCAATTAAAGCAGGAGCAACAGAACAACGCACGGTTCCAGAGGCTTCTAAGCCCCTTGGCTATTTCTGTTCACAGAAAACAGAAATAGCAGTTTTAACTTTTTTAACAGTTTAAACAGTTGACAGTGTGTGTGTGTGTGTGTGTGTGTGTGTGTGTGTGTGTGTGTGTGTGTGTGTGTGTGTGTCTGTGTGTGTGACATTGGATAAGCCAGCAGATGTTTTTGAGGGACAGCATTTGGCCACTTATGTGTCCATCATGTTGTGTATACTTGCCACCCACGCGTGCGCGAGCACACACACACGCACACACACACACACCTACACATGCACACACACACACACACACACACACACACACACACACACACACACACACACACACACACACACACACACACACACGCACACACACAAAAGACCATTTACCCTTCAAAAGTCTGTCTGACTCAGAAAGAGTGAGCATTTCATTCAGTGACTCAGGACATTGGAGAAGTGTGTGTGTGTGTGTGTGTGTGTGTGTGTGTGTGTGTGTGTGTGTGTGTGTGTGTGTGTGTGTGTGTGTGTGTGTGTGTGTGTGTGTGTGTGTGTGTGTGTGTGTGGGTGGGTGTGGGTGTGTGGGTGTGTGTGGGTTGCAACTTGCAGGGAGTGTGTATGCGGGTGCTAACAAAGGCATCACAGGTGGCATAGAACATGGAGTCACACATGTTGAGACATATTTGGTACCCTCCATAGGGGGTCTGTAAGTATAGTAAATCCTATGTGTGTGTGGGTGTGTGTGTGTGTGTGTGTGTGCGTGTGCGTGTGTGTGTGCGTGTGCGCATGTGACTCACCAATCACTCATGCGGCCCCAGACTACACAGGAAGTCACATGACATACACACACACAACAGAATGAGGGGTGATGACAAAGACTTCATGTCACTGAAGGATCCTGGGATGGAACACAAGGGCTGTCACTTTTACCTGGTGGTATGTTACACCTTGGTAGGTTAGTGAGTCACATAAACACAGGTGAGAGGCCTCTCATACACACACACACACACACACACACGTGCACACACACACACACACACACACACACACACACACACACACACACACACACACACACACACACACATACACATACATACATACATACACATGCACACACAAACACACATGTGCACACACACACATGTGCACACACACACACACACACACATACACATGCATGTGCACATAAACACACACATGTGCACATAAACACACACACACACACACACACACACACACACACACACACACAATGTACATACATACACACATACATACTAAATGTTGCTTTCCGTCAGAAGTCCGCGAAATTAACTCATCATTAATTTAGATACTGCACCAAATGTCTCCTCTCTGTCCGGATATATAGAGAGAGTCTGGCTGGGAGGGTAGGTGGAGGGACCATTTCATGTCAGTGTAGGTGTTCCCAGTTAAGTCAATAGTAAAGGGAACATTCGTTTATATGTCTCTATTTGTTTTGAGGCACTGTAACACAGCCAGTTCTTTGCCAACAACAAACCCTGGATAGACGCTGACTCAGGAGGAGTTAGTGGACAGCCAGGAACCGGTTGCTGCATTATCGTTGTAATTTAGCAAACGGAACCAACGGACAAACATCGCACCTGCAACCAGATACGACTCCCACGGCAAGCTATGCCAAATCATAGCAGTGAATTTCTGCAAAGTTCTGTGAATCATATTGCTGTACGCTGAAGTATCATCCTAATTATCCCTGAATGACACACGGACTCAATGTCAAATTTTAATTGTTTATGTTTGCAATAAAGTGGAGAATTGTATACGCTGGCTCGACAGGGAACCTTTCCACAATGTTGTATAACAATCAGTTGCTTTCTTGTAAAGTTTGCAGTTGTAGAATGAATAGACAGAGCAGACGGTAACAGCTAGCATGCTCGCACTCTTTAGGAGTGTGTGTGGGATGGGTGGCTTCACCTGTGGGCTTTGATTAGCCAATCCACCGAAGACTAGAATCAGCCTGACTCGGGGCCAGATGAGGCTGCTTAAACCAGCCACCAAACACACACACACACACACACACACTCCACAAAGCATTTTTAGAGGACGTACATCGACGGGCTTATGCAGATGTTTTGCCCTGTGTTCCCGCTTAATACTGGATCAACGACAAAAATGGTTGTCCGCATTTGTCAGACCCTGGGGTGCAGGCCCTGTTTTCACACTTGCATCCATTTTTATCCAGTTTTATCGAAGAATCCTCACACACTACTGATGTGCGGGGATTCTACACAAGTTTCCATTCAACTGAACTGTTGTTCACACTTGGGGGGAAGTAAATCCGACAAGCAACTGACTACAACCGGCATCCATGTTTCAGGTCTGAGTTACTTCAGGTCTGGTTGGTGTGAGGCACAACAGGCCAATCGAAGGTCCCACTGGTTACACGGCAGACCTCAGAACACAGCCGTTCATAGACATGTGTGACACCACAGGGGAACGCAAATACGGATGCGTGCGCACACACACACACACACACACACACACACGCACGCACAAGCATGCGTGCGCGCACAAACACTCGTGCACACACACAGAGACACACACACACACACACTCGCTCTCTTTAAAGGGGTCAACCACACACACACACACACACACTCTCACTGTAAAGGGTTGAACTTCTAAAGGCAAAAAAAACACGCACACACAAACATGGACACAAACTGTAACTCAAGGGGTGAGATCTCAAAGAAAAACATCTCTGATGAAAAGGTAATAGGATTCTAGAGTTCAAGGATGTGATCGTATATTCTGATTGAACCTAAACCTACACTCCACAACTGTATCCTTGGTCCTTGGCTTCACACACACACACACACACACACACACACACACACACACACACACACACACACACACACACACACACACACACACATACACACATACATACACACACACACACACACACACACACACCTAACTGATCAGAAATGCAGGCATGCACACACACATGCACACACACACACACACACACACACACACACACACATACACACTCGGGCATTCATTGCACACACATGCATGTACACATACAAACACACACATGCACACACACACACACACACACTCATACACAAGCACATACATTGCACACACACACACGCACGCACACACACACACATACACACACACACACGCATACACAAGCACATACATTGCACACACACACACGCACACACACACGCACACATACATTGCACACACACACGCGCACACACACACACACACACACACACGCACTACATCTACACACTCCCCTGGTATAGTAGACATGAATGTAGGCCAAGGGCGTCCATGAGAGCAAGGAGAGAAACAGCTCGGCAACGGAAGACCGAGAATCAGTCAGTCAGCCAGCCAAGCACGGAAACCTCCGCTACAGAGGCTATAGACGTGGAGGATGTGCATCGAGACGCAGGAATGAATAAATAGCCCCAGCGTCACTAATCACGTCAGCGGCTCAGAATCCAACCAGAAGAACGGCCGGCGGGCAAACAAACTAATAAACCAACTAATCTGGCTTACAGACTCACACTGTGGCTGAAGTGGCCACAGTGAACAGAAAACGCTGTTAGTAATCAGTCCACTCGCTTATCGTGCACGAGACAGGGGCTAGCATTAGCCGCAACTTAAGTGGGTCACACGCATGTCAATGTAATAGACGTTGCACTGTTGTGAACACACACACACACACACGACGGCACACCACACACACACACACACACACACACACACACACACACACACACACACACAAATTCAGTACATGTCCGCAACCACACACAAACACACACACACACACACACACACACACACAAAAACAGACATACAGACAGACAGACAGAAACACACACACACACACACACAAAGAGGCAACCACACACACATACACACATGCACACATTGACAAACACACACACACACACACACACATATACTGTACATTCAAAGATGTTTTCGGATAAACACAGGGAAGGGAAGGGAAGGGAAGGGAAGGGACGGGAAGGGAATTGAAAGGTTAAGGAATGAACACATCGCGGTGCAACATTAGTCCGATGTGTGTGTGTGTGTGTGTGTGTGTGTGTGTTTGTTTTCACGCGGCGTGTCTCATGAAGCGCGACCGCCCGGTGTCTTCTTCTGTAGCACGTCCCCGACCGCCGCCAAGATGTTCCTCCGCTGGCGATGATAAACACACACACAGAATGAGCCCGTGTGGCGGTAAACAAAAAACCCAGCTGAGAACAACAACGCGACACGATAGATTTTCTAGGTTTTTGATGGTGGTTTGTGTGGCTTTGCTTCCTTACAAAACGATATTCCAAAAATCCCAAAAGCTCGCCACACACATAACCGCACGAGATGACCATAAGTCAGGGTGTGTGTGTTTGAGTTTGTGGCCCCAAATACACAGCGAATCATCGCCGCCCGCCACACAACAAGTATGTGTTTTAGCGACGCCAGCGTAGAGAGAGAGACGGTAACGTTGGGTTTGATCACCCAGAACCGGCTGGTATGTTGTCCTTTAAGCCCACGACTCCCACCGGAGCCACCACCTCTCTCTCTCTCTCTCTCTCTCTCTCTCTCTCTCTCTCTCTCTCTCTCTCTGTCTCTCTCTTCCCTCCATACATACATCCACCCCTGCTCTTTCTCTGTGTGACTCAGAGGGAGAGAGCGGGAGAGAGAGAGAGATACAGAGACAGAGAGAGAGAGCAGCCTTTCTTTCTGCCATCTCAACACTTGAGCGCCACTGCAATGGCCTCTACCTCCACGCTGCAGCAGAAGCAGCCAGCCAGCCAGCCAGCCTCTCCACTCTAATAATACCCCTTTCTCTGAGGACCCGAAAACAGCACAGAGAGAGACAGAGAGACAAAGAGAGAGAAAGAGAGTGTGTGTGTGTGTGTGTGTGTGTGTGTGTGTGGGCCTGCCTGTGTGTGTGTATGTATACAGCGGTGCCCCTAATGTATGCATATGAAGAAAGACAGTAATAGCAATCAGAGAATGGCAAGGAGATACAGCAACAGACAGCCAGCAGAGACACTCAGTGATGCCGCAGTGATGGAGGGCAGGGAACAGGAAGTGTGTGTGTGTGTGTGCGTGCATGTGTGTACGTGTGTGTGTGTGTGCATGCGTGTGTGTGTGTGTGTGTGTGTGTTTGTGTGTGTGGGGGTGTTTGCGGGGAGGATGGAGGGAGTGCAGGGGGGGGGGGGCATTGAGGTGAGGCATTGAGGTGCACACACATACACACACACATACAAATCAAGGTGTTGAGTACTCAGCAGTGTGTGTGTGTGTGTGTGTGTGTGTGTGTGTGTGTGTGTGTGTGTGTGTATGTGTGTGTGTGTAGCATGCAGGCTGAGAGAGGCTGTGTGATCTAGGACAGGGCTTGGGAGAGGCGATTAATAACCACCACCAGGAGGGGGCCGGCTTCCGGGGCCAACTTCTAAAACTATGTCACTTTTTTGTTTTTTTTCTTCTTCTAGAATGAGGAGAGGAGGGAAGGAGAGGAGAGAGGCACAGAAGAGAAAGCAGTCCCACTCTTTAAACCAGGGCAGCAGCTTTCGGTGGTGGTGTTCAGGCTGTCGTGGTGTGTGTATGTGTGTGTGTGTATGTGGGTGGTGTGGTGGTGGGTGGCGTGTGCGTGTGTGAGTGGTTGCATGTTTATAATGTGTGTGCGCATGTGCGTGCGTGTGTGTGTGCATGTGCGGATGAATCAGGTAAATTATGAAGTCAGTAAGGGGATTAGTAGGTGTGTCTATATTCATGGTGACTCCCCGCCTTTAGAGCTGCATGCTTCATTAACCCCGCCCCCCACCCCCCCAATCCCCCTCCCCGGCACTCGCTCCCACCTTACCTCTGGTGAAGACGGGTGGTTCTGGGGGTCACGTCCACGTCCAGGGTTGGGCCGAAGGGAAAGGCCCAGAGCGCGACCGCCCGGCCAGGAACAGCAGCAGGAGCCACAGCAACGGCTAGCGTCCGGCCCCGGCTCTGCCATGGCCACTGGTCCGATCTACTGCGGAGGAAGTCACAAGGTACTCGGTACCCGACGATGTACGCTGGTCAGGTCAAATCCTTCTTAGCTCATCTCGACTGCCGACAGACCCAGTCGTCGTCTGTGATGGAGAAAAGCAAATTATGTCAACGGTTGAATATAGACTTTTGGGGGGAGATTTGATTGAAATTTTAAAGGTGCAGCGTGGCGAATTTAGTGCCACCTAGCAGTGAGTTTGCAGATTGCGAACAACTGAATGCTCTTCCTCTCCTCAGCCTTCCCCTTTTTCAAAACTATATGTTATAGATGACATGTAAGATTGTGAACATTATTGCTTGTTCGCATTGTGTCTCTAGTGTTTTATTGCGAGCTAGCTGCTTTGCCTCTCCCTCTGTGGAGCCCGAGTTCTGTTTGTCCGTTCTGACCCACTCCCAATGTACAGTAGGTACATACTTATGAATATTATACTATGCCAGTTCGGAACGGACCGATTGCGTGGCCCAGCAGTATCGCTGCTTGCAGCTTGCTCGAGAACCGCTCACCCAAACAACTTCACACTCGATACCGCACTTCCCGGGGTCCTCGGCAACACATCCGCTAAGTGGGAAGGCAATCGGATGAACGGTTGTCGAGAAAATCAAATGACATCCATACATACATACGGAGACTCCTTCCGTTATAGTTAGATAGAGCCTTTTCCCTGTTACAGCGTACAACTCGGGGAAAGGAACGGTGTAACAGTTCCAGTCCAATCTCCCAGAGTAATGTGTGGCGGCCACAGCGATCAGTCAATCTGTCCCACTGCACCGTGTGACTGGTACATTTTGTGGAACATGACGTGGACACGACATTTGATGCATTTCAAACAGTTCACAGCCTGTCTTGGGTTTCACCAGGAAGGTCTTAAGATGCCTTTGATGGACCTCGTGGGACCATTCACAACAACAACAACAACACACTTGGTTTGATGAACAATAAGGCCTGTTACTGGAGGGCACAACCTTAACTTCCCCATTAGGACCACTCAGCCAAACCGAATGAGTCAGACATCTGAGGAGCCAATTAAATACTTTTGGGTGGCAGGGGACACACACACACACACACACACACACACAGCGTGACACGGTTATATGGCTCCGTCTCACGCGCAATTTATACTTCTGCGACCGTACCTCCGGCATAAGGGTATGCATGTGGCCCACCGACGCTGTTGTTTGCATTTATACTTCTGCGTAGGTGTTTGCCTCCCTCTGCAATTACACCGCCCATTGGAGGAAACACAACGCTACCAAGCGGACCAATAAGACGGACACGGTCCTTGCGGTCCGTGTCGCCATGATGTGCAGTTACACGTTAAGCTACGGCCAAAGTATAAATTGTGCTTAAGGTAGGGCCAAAATCTTCTATGCCGATATAGGTCATTTAATGATATATATCACAATACGCCATGTTTTCTGGTAATTCAATAGAATCGTCTATGTAAAATAACCACATGGTAAAAACTATTTTGAGATTTTCGATAAATAATCCTCAGTAATGTTGGATTTAATGACTAATACGGTGAAGGCAAATAATAGAACAGCTAGAACAGTCCAAGAACAAGTTCTGGAAATTACATGCAACCAGGAAAACACCGATGCCCTCTCACAATATCACGCTACCCAAAATCAAAGATGATATCTGGTCTCATATCATGATATAATATTGATATATTGCCCAGCCCTGGCTCCCATCATATCAATAGCCACGGACCCAATGGACGTCACGTCAGCGATGGTTAATCAGCCAATTACAGGCCACATGCCATCGGTACAATTTGCCCGGTACTCGACTGCGACGCCAACCCCGGAAATCGCTAAGAGACCCGTGACAGTGGTGGTGGTCGATCCACTCCTCCGCATGACGGCTGAAATGAGATGTCTCCGCAAGAATCACCAGCACCACCACCAGCACCACCGCCACCTCCACCGCCTCCACCACCAACACGAAACACACTCCCTCACACGCCCAGTCGGGGGCCACCAGGTGACTAGCGGCCACGTCAATTATTAGCGTGATCTGACTTCAAAGGTTTCTGAGTTCCGTGAATGCTGAAAAAGGGCTGAAATATGATGGCTGTAGCCTACATATTGCATCAACGCATTTCCCTGATTCAACTTGCCCACTTCCCCAGGAATTTAATTGAAGGCTATATCTTGGTAAGCCACATACAGTATACCAGTAGCTACTGTATATATTTGGAGCATTATATTTGGAGCAAGATTGTTTCTATTTCTTCCTCAAATAGAGGCATATTCGATAGTCTTTAAACAGTGAGTGTATTTGACTTTTTATTGACCCAACGCAGGGGTCTAGGTTTAGACCATCCAGTAAAAAACGTAGCTAGCTGACCACCTCGACATTCTGTGTTGGCCTATTTTTTAAAGTTTACATCCCCGGAATCAGAGATGTATCCACATAGGACCAAAGATGCTGTATGTTCTTCTCGGAGGAACAGTTTCTTTCACATGTTTGGCCAAAGAGTTCGCTTTCCCCATGATGTGACATACACACACACACACACAACACAAGAGCACTTCCCGTTGCCTCCTCCAAACAAGACGGCGTGCACGGAGAGAGAGGAGACGTCATTGGGTGCATCTCTCTGTGTTTGTGTTTGTTTGTCCTTGTGTACAAAAAGAAATAACATCCCCGGAATGACGGTGACGTGAGCCCCCTGCTCACTACCAACACATCTTTGTCCAACACCAACACCCCACTCCTCTCTCTCTCTCTCCCTGCCCCTGGACAGTAGGATGTGTGCTGCTGTATGTATGTAGGTAGGGAGGTAGGTAGGTAGGTAGGTAGGTAGGTGGTGCTGGCGATGATGACAGACATCGCTGCTGGCGATGGCGTGCAAGCTCCAGGGAGGAACGGTAAACACATCTGTCTCAACCGCGGGGGGGGCGGAATAGTGTTTCTCCTCCATGTTGAACCCGTCCTCTTGTCTCCCCGTCTCTCCCCACCACAGGCTGAGCGTGGGCCAGGCCACGCCCCCTCAGGAGCAGCCCGTCACCATGGGACAGTACCTCAGGCAGCTCTCCAAGCACAAGAACTTCATGTGGTTCGCGTCAATGAACCTTGTCCAGGTAAACACGTCGGCGTGACGACCATCGGCAAGCACGCTGCTGTTAAAACATACCACACACACACACACACACACACACACACACACACACACACACACACACACACACACACACACACACACACACACACACACACACACACACACACACACACACGGCCAACAGCTCCTGTATCAACAAACGTCCAGATGTATGTGTCGGCGGTGCCTTGCTGTTCACATGGCTGCTCTTCAAGTGGGGCATGTTGGGGTGGCCCCATCGTTTGTGTGGCTAAGCAGTCATTTTATTGTCTCTTCTTCACTTGTGTGCCATTTTTACTTTGTTTTACTCATTTGTGTGCAGACACAAGGCAACGCACAACGTTTTAGTTTGTTTTTATTATTTGGAAATACTTTTTTTCTCCATTTCATTTAGTTTTACGAGGCTCTGAACATGTGTATTTGAATTCCTGTTTTGAAAGAGGCAGCCTTTTTTTTTAATGCATTTGTGAGCAACATTCTCGTCATATTTGTACTACTGCCCTGGTTCAGGAGCCACCTCTTGAGACAACATTATACCTGTGTCCTGTCAATTTCTTTCTCCTGTGTGTGTGTGTGTGTGTGTGTGTGTGTGTGTGTGTGTGTGTGTGTGTGTGTGTGTGTGTGTGTGTGTGTGTGTGTGTGTGTGTGTGTGTGTGTGTGTGTGTGTGTGTGTGTGTGTGTGTGTGTGTGTGTGTGTGTACTGTACACTTACCCTACTTACTCGTTATCACTAACTTTGGGTTCTGTGTGCCCCCTGCAGGTGTTTCACTGCCACTTCAACAGCAACTTCTTCCCCCTGTTCCTGGAGCACCTGCTCTCGGACAACATCTCCGCCTCGGCCGGCTCCATCCTGCTAGGTGGGGGGCAACGTACTCGATGCATTGTGAAGCATTGTTGTAACTTAGCATTGTTTATCATATTGTATGTTCTTCTTAGATGTTGGTTATGCACTTCTGCTCTTATCCCAGCTATGCAGGCAACCTCGCATATGCGGGGGGGGGGGGTAGTCGATCAGCGGGTTGCGTCTGAACAGAAACAGTTTTGGCTCATCAACAGCGGTTGATGAGTCAAAAGGTTTCTTGGATATGTACAGATGCTTCCCTTTCATGCCCATCTTGTAGGGCATGGCATCATCTATCTGTAAAATATTAAATCTAGCGTACATATGTGGTTAAATATTAAAGCGATCATCTCCCTAGGGCTGCAGTTGCTCGGGAGGTCGAGCGGTTGTCTGGCAACTGGAAGGTTGATGGTTTGATCCCCGTCTACCCCTATATAGTGTCGAGGTGTCCCTGAGCAAGACACCTACAACAACAACTCCTTTGGAAAAAGGCACTGAACAAATGCAAGCCATTTACCAATACTCTCTCCTATTCATTCATTTCAATGCTCAACCAATGTAACAGCAAATTGCACTCGTAGCAATTTCTAGAAACAACGTTCAGTTAGCCTTGGAGTATATCACCTTGGGGGAGCATTTATACTTTATATTAGCACTGAAAACCAAATTATTCATAATTCTCTAATTCAATCCTAAACCGGGGGTAAAAAAGCCTAGCGTGGCAAGGAACTAGGAAGGGCATGGACCGTGACTGAAGGGATGTAGAGAAGAGGAAGAATGGAGTGTTGAACAATTGGTCTGACAGCAAAAAAAAGCAGAACTTCTATCTCCTCTGAAAAGCATGAAATCAGGAATGTGTCTCGCATAATCCACTGCTCTGTTGTTAGGCAGAAATAGCCCCGCTGTGGACAAGCGTGTTTTAGTTTAAATCTTTTTTTTTTTGTAAAGGGAAAATAATGACAGCCAACAGACCCCTGGCAGCTATGATGAATAATCACATATTAAAGTATTTCATGAGATTACTGTGACGTGGAGTAGAATAAAAATCTATTTTTGTCGACAACTGCTGAATAATTGGACTATATAGGTCTATACTCAAGGCCGATGGTAACAAGGTTACATACTGTATACTCCCTCCCTGATCTGCTGTTACTGTTTTAACATAATTTACCTTGATCTGAAAAGCTATTAGTTATTAGTGATAGGCCTACACTGTTGTTCCTACACTGGTTCCCCACGACCACCACCACCACCACCCATGCCTTTCCAAACACTTTGTTTACCCGAACAGTGGACTCTTGCCCACCCATGTGATTGATTGTGTGTGTGTGTGTGTGTGTGTGTGTGTGTGTGTGTGTGTGTGTGTGTGTGTGTGTGTGTGTGTGTGTGTGCGTGCGTGCGTCTTTTTTTTAAAGTGAAGCCAATAGCAGTTAGTTGCAAACCAGGATGAGGTTAGAATGAAACTATCCGAATGCAAAACGTAAACAAACGTCGCGTAGAAATAAAAATATATCAAAGTCAAAGTTACCAAAAGTGTCACCATAAAAGACGAAAAAATAGAAAATGTTTATAATATAATGAATGTATTGGAATGGATGGTGGTCGTAGGCTGCCTGTCTGTCTTGGTTACAGTGAAGTTGAGACAAGTGTGTGAATGACTTATAAATAATTAATAATAAATAAGCAGAAGCATAGGCACACTTCAATTGTTGCCAAATAGTTTTTGCTGACTGAATATCTTATCTATACTTCTCCTAGGACTTAGACTTATTGTACATTTGTATATCTGTTATTTTATTTGTATTATTCTACTGTTTATGTCTCCATTGTTTTATTCTATAGCTATGCAACCTGGCACCAGAATTTCCTTCGGGTTCAATAAAGTTCTTATCTTATCTTATCTTATCTTTGAATCCTTCATATGGATGGAGAAACAAGGTTGTAGGACAGCAAAAAAAAAACCTTCCGCACCTGCACCTGCACCTGAAGAGCAGGACTGCGGCACGGCTGCACTATAAAGCCCCCAAAAACTCACCTTTATTCTAATAGTAACACGCAAATATGCGCCAAAAGTAAAGACCGAGGGATACACGTGTTTTGCATGACCTACCTGCGCGCTGGTCGCCGGCGTCGTTTCTTCTGATCCGACGTGACGCTACGCAGTTATAGCCTGCCCACACACACACACACACACACACACACACACACACACACACACACACACTCTCACACACACGCTGTCAAACCCAACTACACCGCCGTCTGTACACCGGCCATGTACTCTCTCTCTCTCTCTCTCTCTCTCTCTCTCTCTCTCTCTCTCTCTCAGCATAGGTTGTATTCATGAATCCTAAATATTTGCAAAAAGTTGTGCGAGAGATCAGGTCTATGAATTGGTAATCATACTTATACAATATATTATTGTGTTAAAATATATATTGCCCCATGAACTCTCCTATCGTGGTCCGCGACTGCCCCCTAGGGACGATATTCTCACATTGCACCCATGGTGATCACCTCTATGACCACCACCGCACTCACTCTGATGTACAGTAGGGAGGTTTCTCTTGAGGAGGCTTGAGGTTGATTAATCACAAAACTAATTGCCAATAGATAAGGGATATCGATCGATTATCGTCATAAAATACTGCAGTGCAAGAGAGAGAGGCAGAATCATGTGCTATATTATTATTATTATTATTATTATTATTATTATTAGCCCTTTGAGACTGTCTTGTGATTAAGGGCTACACAAATAAAATTGAATTGGATTGAATTGAATTGAATTAATATCATGTTACCTCTAAATATTACATTACAATATTACCTCTCATCTCCTCTCATCATCATGTGCAATATTCTTAATGTCATGTGCAATACTTCTTCTCAATATTATCCTTGCAATATTACCATGCTACATTACCTTTCATCATTATGTGCAATATTCTTAATATTGTTTATATCATGTGCAATACTTCCTCTTACCATTATTTTTATTACCCTTTTATTACACTTCAATTATTGCCAAATTGTTTTTGCGGACTGAATATCTTATCTTACCTATATTTTTATACTTCACCTATATTTTAATACTTCTCCTAGGACTTAGACTTACTGTAAATGTATTATTCTACTGTTTATTTCTCTATTGTTTTATTGTATTGCTATGCAACCTGGCACAAGAATTTCCTTCGGGATTAATAAAGATCTATTTTATCTTATCTTATCTTATGTTAGAGTTCAACCTCCCCAGCAATCCAGAGTAGGCCTACTGTAATTTGTTCCAAGATCATAAATAGTTATTTAGAGGTTGTTGTTGTTGTTGTTGTTGTTGTTGTTGTTGTTGTTGTTTTTGTTGTTGTTGTTTTTGTTGTTTTTAACATTTACACCTATTTACATTTACCCATTTAGAAGAGGATTATATTATTTGTGTCAATCCATCGTGATTGTCGGGTGCTAATTAATAATATATATTAGTTATTCCGCTAGGTGGTGCTGTTGCTCTGATCGTCACCACCGAGATACCTTTAAAAATAAAAAATAAAATAAACATTGGGCGTTAAAAAAAAAGTTGTATTATAACAAGTTGCATTCATTTTTATTTCCTCTTCAAATTCGTGTTCATATTCGTTGTATGACGTGTCGTGGTCGTGTCTCCACTACACCCCCACACACACACACCCACGCTGCTGGTGGTTCAGTCAAGTCAAGTCAACGGTATAACCTCGTTATTTTTGGCCTGGTCAACGCGGACACATGGTTTTATCGGCGGTAAGTTATTATTACGATTATACACTTCACGTTGACAGTCTGTTGGGTGAGTCAGCGCTGGAATGAAAGTGAACGTGTTCTCGTTAGTCGGCTGCTGGCGCGCCGCTAACTCCTCGATGCTAAGCCGCTAAGCTAGCCGCTCCTCTGCTGTGAGTGGCACACAATATTACATATCATCATATATTATCATCACACATTATCATTAGATCAGTGGGATCAGTAGGTAATTACGTCATTAATTCGGTGAAAGACACGGAAAACCTGAAACCAAGGGAACAACCTGTAGGTGATCGAGCTGAGACGACTAAAGTAAGAGATGATTAAAGTACGTTTATTATGTCGACTGGTCATCGGTCGTGTCTGTCGCCGTTCTCTCACTAAAAGAGGAACTCGTGAAATGTCACAGAGTCTCATACATGTCTAATAAATGCCTCGATTACCGACGCCTACGGTTGACTCAATGACAATGTTTGTCAGTAGTAGTAGTAGTAGTCAATGGATATATTGGTGTTTGAAAACCGAGCACCGTGTGAGTCATTGCTTGATTGATTGATGGTACTGTAGCTGGACGAGGTCTATTATGTTCGTATGAAAGGTGGTAGATCTGGTGTCGTAAAGTCCCATCACCCATCCCTCCATCCTGGACCCTGGAGGATGCAACAGGTTAGGTACCATCGGAGTGGTCATCAGCAACACACTGTGTGTGGAAACAAATCCTATCTGGCTCTGTTGACTGCATTTGCATCGGCCACCCCTTTACCCTCCTTTTAACCCTGTTATCAGTGACAGATCATGATAAGGAAGAGGAGAAGTGACGCCTTACACAATACAGGAAAGACCATTCACCAGTCATGGGTTGTTATCACTGCAAAACTCAGCTCCTGCAGGGACAGCTCCTGCAGATGCATGCGTGTTTCTGCAGGGATGAAGATGTTTACTTTGTTATGCCACGTTTTCCAGCCAGCCAGCCAGCCAGCCACCTGTGCAATCTCATCGTTAAGGTGAAGGTAACACTGAGCGCTGAAGGCTTTGCCAAGACAATGTCAAGCCAATGGGTTTGGTTTTTTAAAAGTACGCTCTTTGGCCTCGAGATATTTATATCGCAAAGGTTCCCTGTAATTTTCCCCTTGCAGGAATGGAGTCATAGTTTATGTGAGTCTGAGCTTGCAACGAGTGCAACGTGTGCCATGTGAAGGCTGTAGTCGGTGTCTTGAGGGGGGGAAGTTGATTTCCAGAAGTGTCATGTGAGCTGAACTGATGCGGGAAATGACTGTTTACATCACAACCATCAAAACTATTCAGGTGCACTCAGTGATGGTTGTTGCTGATTCATCCGATTGCATCCATTGAAAGAGCAGACTTAGCAGGTAAATCGTTAAATTGTGCTCTGCTGCCTGTGAAACAAGCAGCACTCAAGCGTTCAAGGCCGCAGTATTACTAAGGTAGCAGTATAAAAATGGATAGCAACAATAATATTATTATTGTTCTCTTTTTGTTGTCACAAAGGCCAGAGTCGGCGGCATTATTGATCACAGTTGTGCTTAAAACCCTTTTTTTACATCCAAAAAATGCACAGTGCATACACGGTCCAGAAATGCATGCACATAACGTAATGAATATTATCTCTCTCCGTTGCTATGGAAACCATTGGCCTATTTTCTGTCGCGTCTCAGCCGGTTGGCAGTTATTTAAAACGCAACGTTACGTAAAGTCTAGACTATTCAATAGGCTGCCGCTGGTTGCCTCGCAGTGATGGTCGATGGATCGTCATCCCATCGCCTTATTTGCATCAGGCAAATATGATGCCTTGGATATGGCTTTGGTAAACACCGTTTCCCGTGTGCCACTGGTTAGTCCCTTCCCACCCATAAAACCGCATTACACACACACAGACGCCACATTAGCTCCGGGTAGCATATCTTGCCAGGAAGGAAGCAAGAGAGGACTGTCTAACAAAAAGGATCTGATCACTTTCACCACCACTCCCTAGAGACAGTCCTGGAGATCATCATCTGGGGAGGGACTGAGATGCGTTCATGACTATCAAATCATCTATTGGTCCATAGTCGTTGGTACATTAGTATAGTTTGCATGCAACCGGACCAATTGTGTGGGCAGTTTGTACGTACAGTGCGTGAATTGAAACCTGTTCTATTCTTATCGATATATTGCTGCTGTCCCTTTCAACGAATGTACTTATTGTAAGTTGCGTCTGCCAAATGCCCTAAATGTAAATGTATAGGCCCCGTGCCCTCGGTCTACATGTGTTCATTCGATTCATTCTACAGGCAGCAGTAAGGCGGTGACCCCCCCCCAGGCCAGCTGGGCCTCGGGTGGCGGCGGTGGTGGTGGACCCAGCTGGGCCTCGGGTGGTGGTGGACGGGTCGTGGTCGTGGTGGTGGTGGTGGACGGTGTGGAGCAGCCCCCCCGGTCCGGTGGGGGAGGCGAGGCATGGGTGGCGTGAGGCGCCGCTGGGTCTGCTGGCCGGCGGTCCCGTCCACGGCGGTGCTCTACGGCTCGCTGGCGCTCTTTGTCTCCATCCTCCACAACGTCTTCCTCCTCTACTACGTGGAGACCTTCGTGTCCGTCTACAAGATCGACAAGGTCTCCTTCTGGGTGGGAGAGGTGAGTGAACCAACGGAGATGTAAAGAGCCAAATTAATCCCTAAATGCACAATTTCTGGCCAATTTAACATCTAAACTGAGAAAAAAAACTTTCCATTATATTTTAATGACAACCCCCAAACACCTCCAAACGTCCTGAAATGAGGGTATGGATTTTTGGAAACATTTAAACTTTTAAACTGAGAAGAGCTACAATTTCTATGTTTCATTACATTTGTTTCCCAGAACTTTTAATTTCAATATGTATATATTTGATTGTGACCCTCAAACACGTCCAAACATTGTGTTAATTTTTCGGAAGCATTATTGAGCACAGTCTTGGCCGCTGAAACGTCAACCCACCCGCGCACAATGCCCAGTTGGCTCTCTCAGCGTGTGTGTGTGTGTGTCGACAGAGCCATTTACCATTGCCTCATTTCCCCTCACCGCAGGCCGTGTTCCTGATATGGAACAGCTTGAACGACCCTCTCTTCGGCTGGCTGAGCGACCGATCATTCCTTAGCTCCCCACAGTGAGTCTCACCCCCTGGCTTCTTCTGCTTGGAGGGAGGGAAAAAATGATTGACTGACTGACTGGCAGTCTGTCACTCAAATGTACCTCCAAACTGTTATGGCCATACTAAAGTACCTACAAAGATGAAAGATCTGACATAACGTGACATTAAAAACTGTATTTTTACAGTCCTTGACTTTACTTTTACTTTTGACTTTATTGTCTCATTTAATCTTTGGTTGTTCTTTTTGGACATGCAATGGGCCTGAAGACCTCTGTATGCTTCTTTTTTTCCGAAATGCATCGGAATGAGTCGGAAACCGGCCTTTATTCGACAGCATTCTGTTGGATTTGTCACTCGATGGCACTTCTGCTCTTATCCCAGCTATGCAGGCAACCTCGCAATTATGAAACTTGTTCCATTAACCTCGCAATTATGAATGCTTAAAAACTGTTGTATTCTTATCTTTATGTACCGCAGTGATCTATTGATATATTGTCTCTCTTTTGACAAATGTACTTATTATAAGTCACTATCTTATCTATCTTATCCTTTTAAGATAAGATAGAACTTTATTAATCCCGAAGGAAATTCTTGTGCCAGGTTGCATAGCAATACAGTACAATAAAACAATAGAGAAATCAACAGAATAATAAAAATAAACTAACAGATTTCCAAATGTACAGTCTTTTTACTGTAAATATTGTAAATATTCTGATCATTCCAATTCTTGTTATTTTTATTATTCTTATTCACATTCTACTCAATACACATTCCGCTCAGCATCACCACATTTCATTTAACATATTTTCCATGTCTTGTGTGTGCATGTCTATGTGACGAATAAGCATCTTGAATTTTGAATCTTGAAATGCCCTGAATGTAAATGTAAATGTGAACCCCACAGCGGTGAACCCAGTGGCCTCAGACTACAGCATTATTATATGGCATTATTTGGTCAAATAAGTGTGTGATCAAGAGTTTGTCTGTTTGTCTTGTCCCGTCCTGTCTCCCCTCCCCCTTCCCCACCCTGTAGGCGTCTCCTTCATCGCGCCCCACCTCAACAACCTGTATTTCCTGACGCTGTGCCAGCGCCACGGCGTCTACCGGGTCGTCCGCTGGCTCTTCGTGCTCAAGCTGGCGCTCAGCGTGGTCATGCTGCTCGCCGGCGCCGACCACGTCTATCTGCTGTGTGTCTTCATCGCCAGGTACCACGCCCATGTTCATGTGCACGCTCACACCCACGTCCACGTGCACGCCCGTCACGGAGCCAAAAAACGTGCCGTTGTGTTCGCGTTTCCCCTTTTTTTTTTTGCCACCGCGTGAGAGTGCTATTTAGCCATGTCCACGGGCCGTTTCAAAGTGCGTCACGTTCACTACTTCACCCTCTAGTGACATCACAAGTGGGAGTGTCCATCCGTCCAGCATGTATGGTGGATGGATAGATAGATGGATAAGCCCGCCGGTTGGTACAGTCCCACTGGGTAGAATGATCCAGTCGCCATAGATCTGGGTGGACACTGGAGGGTAGTCAAGTGACAACTTTGAAACGACTTGGTAATGGTGGTCAAATAGGAGCCCTTTAAGATGCCTTCTTTTTTTTAACACCATGTTGCTTTGCTGACGTTGGATGCGATAATTGTTCTGTTTGTTGGTCCTGTGAAACCATTCTCCCCTGGCACTTTGCTTTGTTCTCCTCGGGATTTCACTCCTCAATGCAATTCTAAACTTTTTTTTACAAGCAGTCTGTTCTTTTAACTCTGTCATAAAGCAAAGTCTTCACATGTGACCATGCAGTTATTTAGTGACCAGTAAACTGCTAAGGAATGTGTCCATACAATAGGCCGGGCCTTTTGTGTCTTTTAACCTTTTCTTTTCATCCTCAAAGAAATCTCTAAATTGAAACAGGCTAAGTCAAATCCGAGTTTAGTTTGACTCAAGATTGAAGTCATGTTCACCTCACTGTATCTACTGTAAAGCAACCATTTTGGACGGGTTTGACCTCTCTCCCTCTCCGTCCCTCTATGTCTCTCTCTCTCTCTCTCTCTCTCACTCCCCACCCCCAGTAACCGCGTGTTCACCGAGGGCACTTGCAAGCTGCTGAACCTAGTGGTGTCCGACCTGGTGGACGAGGACTTTGTGCTGAACCGCCGGCGTCAGGCAGCATCCGCCCTGCTCTTCGGCATGGTCGCCCTGGTGACCAAGCCCGGCCAGACCTTGGCCCCGCTGGTGGGCACCTGGCTGCTGTGTTTCTACACAGGTACCCACCCGCCTACCCGCCGGGAGTCCGGGACCAGCACAGTTTAGTTTAGTCGACAGTTTAGTGGTGGACGCCTACTTGTGATGCGTTGAGCTGCTGCTGCTGCTACAATCTCATTCGGTTCCTCTTGTGTCGGGGTTGTGGTGGGCAGGATCTATAAATAGAGTTGGCCTGAGAGTTTGAGATGTGAAACTCACCTCTGTGGGAGCAGGCAAGGCAAGACGCTTTATAATCTAGTCTAGAATCTGAGTGTCGTATAAGGACACTCAGGGGAGGGGAGACAGGACGGGACAAGACAAACAGACCCACGGTAAAATGGTAAAGATGTTTAAACGGGCCCGATAGCAGACTCTCCTACACGGCTGATCTATCTCTCCTCATTTCCTAGTTCTGGACAAGTCGTGCTCCAAGCATAGCCTGCTAGACGCCACTTCTTGACTCTGATTGTGTATTGTAGAAGATGGGTCTGGAGGTGGCACCTCTCTGAATAGAGAACCGTCTAACCTCCTGTAAACTATGACCCAATTCTTTAATGGACACTGTTTGATGAACCAGGCTGGACCTTAAAAAGATGTGGGGAGACCATAATGACAAGCAGTTCCTTGGTTCTCTTTAAACCAATCAGATCACATTATTGATGGTGTCATCACGAGAACAAAAATCTAAACGCTGTAGCACAATCATAATGTAGTAAACGTGGAAACAGTTCTTGAGTTCTTGACTTTTAAATTGATTTTCTTTGAATATGGTTCCTGGTGGTCCATCCCTCTCCTCACCACTTCTCTCCCCCCATCCTCCTCCTCTCTCCCCATCCTCCTCCTCTCTCTTAAGGGTACGACATCTTCGAGAGGCGTCCCGCCCAGCAGCAGCACTCCCTGTCGGCGGCCGTGGCGCCGCCCGAGGTTGGCCTCCGGGGTCCGGCCCTGGCCCCGGTCCCGGGCGCGGGCACGGGGGCCCCGCTCCGCCTGGGCTGCTTCTACATGCTGGTGGCGGTGCCCATCGTGTGCGCGCTGCTCCAGCTGAGCGCCTGGTCCCGCTTCACCCTCCACGGCCGCAAGCTTCAGGGTATCAAGACGCAGCGTCAGGGGGCGCAGCACGGCCACCTGGCCGACGTCAAGGCCATCTGACAGCCGGGCGACCGGGGGACACGGCCAGACAGGGAGACAGGGGGGGCACTTTTTTGGCGGGTGTTAGAATTCAAAATGGCCATGGTCTACAAATGGCTGTTGACTTTCGTTGACAAAGAACTTTTTTTCTCGTGGTGCAAATCGAGAGGGAGCTGCAAAACTGCCAAAAACTGAAATGTGTGCGTGTGTTTTTATTAAATAGGAATAATATTCAAATGTATCTTTTCTAAAGGAAACTGCCTTATTTTGATATCGTAACAACAACAAAAAAGGCTTTGTATTTATATGTGAACTAAACTGATGACCAAGGTGACTGAATGTATTTTAATTTTTCAGCTGGTGAATGATGTGATGTGTTCAGTTTAGGTTTTTGTTTTTTGGGGGGGGGGGGGGGTTTTTGCAGGTGATCATTTGTTTTTCACCAAACGTGAAGCCCCACATAAATGTGTGTCACTTGATGAAGATGGGTGTGAAGCGCACGGCGTGTCCCTTGTGGGTGTGAAAGTGAAGCTCCTTGGGATGCCCTCAGAGACCCGATGACAAAATAATGGTCTTCTGACGATGACACACCCCCTCCCCCTCTACTTGTTTATTTTATTTTAATTGTATTTTTCAATGCGATGCTGCACATTGGTTAATGCTTTGTACGGCATACTGACCAACTTCTTGCACAAAACTTCGTTGTTCGGACAAATTTTGGCACGAGGTATTGGTGGGCATTATGCATTCATTAATTTTTAATATTAGCGTTCTTATTGATGGTGGTGTGTTTTTCTTGTCAGTTTTGACCACAGAAATAACATGGCATTCACAGATGTTATTATTCAATCACAGAACAAATGCAACCGCAGTGCCAATTCTGTATTTATACAACTTCTCTACATTCCATTAACTTTTAGATGGTTTACGTATTTGACACTTTAATGACCCAAAATGTCAATAAATGTATTTAATCAAATTTCCTCTTACAGTGTCGACTTGATTCCCCTTGTGCTGCTAACAAACCAACTCAAAACCGTTGACTTACTTTCAACCTATTTGTGAAATGTGAGAAACTGCTCTTACAAACATTATAATATATTAAATACATACAAAATGAGACAAATATGAAAGTACTTAGTTGACAATGCTACAAATGACGTAAATGATGTATTCAATTAAAATGTTTCCCTGTTAGTACAACACATTGGAATACATGGATATGGAAGTTTTTCTCAGAATTCAGCCTTTTTTTTCTTTGAACTGTGCATTTAGAACTCAGAAGTTTATATTCAATATATAGTTTATATTCAATATATAGTTTATATTCAATTATATTCATATTCAATTGTGAGATAAAAGCACAGTTCTAGAATGAGAATTATGAGGGGAAAGGCAGAATTCTGAGTTTATCTCACAATTGCTTTTTTATGTGGTGAGAACACAGGAGATGCACATAACTAGGCCTATAACACAATATCACAATTATAATGATTATAATTGTTTGTTTCGTCCAATGTGGTCCGTTTATAGCATACGAGTTTTGGCATGTTTAAAATTAATACATTTTCAAAAGGACAAATAGAAAGCCCCAGTTAAATAGAAGGTGGGCGTGGTCTACATGGTTTACAGGGCCAATGCCCATGCGCGGCTTATTTGTATGCGTGTGCCCATGATGCATTGCGTGGAAAATAGTGTAGGGGGGGGCAAAATAATACTATCATAATGTCACTGTACAGATAATATAATACGATGACTTTTGCAATACACGTTGCGTTTATATATAGTACTAAACAACGAGACTGATTTATTTATTTCGTGTGAACCTCTCAGTGACAAGAGTAGTCGTGTGGATGGCTTCCCCAGTGGACGCGCTACTCTTCAGTACACTCTTGATTCTCTTCAGATCGTATAAATCTTTCGCCTTTTACTAAAGATTTCCGTGGAGAGGATCATTATGAGTATCAACTAATTTTTTGATGCCCTGCCTCACGGCGGGGCTTCCTTTCTTGTGAAATATAAAATAATAGTTTAATTGATTGGGTTCTAAACTTCTAAAGCTTTAGTCCTAATGTCGTATGAGCAGTCGAACTGTGAAATATACAGTTACCCTGAATTGAAGCGTATATAGCGTATGAGTTTTGACGTGTTTAAAATGAATACATTTTAACAAGGATTGAGAGAGCGCCCCAGTTAAAAATAGAAAATATGAGTCCACATGGTTTACAGCCAATGCGCATGCGCCGTGAGCGGGTTGCGTTTGTATGCGTGTGCCCATGATGCATTGCGTAGACAATACAGCAGAGGGTTAAAATAATACTATAATAATGTAATTGCACGAAAACATAATGCATGACTTTTGCAGTACGCGTTGCGTTTATATATAGTGCTAAACAACTAAACTAATTCACGTATTTCGTGTGAACCTCTCAGTGATAAGAGTAGCTGTGTGGATGGCTTCCCCAGTGGACGCGCTACTCTTCAGTACACTCTTGATTCTCTTCAGATCGTATAAATCTTTCGCCTTTTACTAAAGATTTCCGTGGAGAGGATCATTATGAGTATCAACTAATTTTTTGATGCCCTGCCTCACGGCGGGGCTTCCTATCTTGTCAAATAATAACATAATTAATTGGGTTCTTGGCAACTTCTAAATTTTAGTCCCAATGTCTTAAGAGCAGTCAAACTGTGAAATATAGTTACACTGAATATGGTGCGTTTATAGCGTATGAGTTTTGACATGTTTAAAATGAATACATTATAACAAGGATTGAGAGTGTGTCCCTGAGTTAAAAAATAGAAAGTGGCTGTGTTTGTATGCGTGTGCCCATGATGCATTGCGTAGACAATACAGCAGAGGGTTAAAATAATACGATAATAATGTAATTGCACGAAAACATAATGCATGACTTTTGCAGTACGCGTTGCGTTTGTATATAGTGCTGAACAACTAAACTAATTCACGTATTTCGTGTGAACCTCTCAGTGATAAGAGTAGTTGTGTGGATGGCTTCCCTCGTGGACGCTGTGGTCTTCAGTACACTCTTGATTCTCTTCAGATCGTATAAATCTTTCGCCTTTTACTAAAGATTTCCGTGGAGAGGATCATTATGAGTATCAACTAATTTTTTGATGCCCTGCCTCACGGCGGGGCTTCCTATCTTGTAAAATATTAAAATAGAAGTCTGCTTATTGCGGTTCTTGTCAACTACGAAGGCTTTATTCCTATTGAACCAGAGGGATTCCAGTCAAACTGTGAAATATAGTTACACTGAATATGGTGCGTTTATAGCGTATGAGTTTTGACATGTTTAAAATGAATACATTATAACAAGGATTGAGAGTGTGTCCCTGAGTTAAAAAATAGAAAGTGGCTGTGTTTGTATGCGTGTGCCCATGATGCATTGCGTAGACAATGCAGCAGAGGGTTAAAATATTAAAAATAGAAGTCTGCTTATTGCGGTTCTTGTCAACTACGAAGGCTTTATTCCTATTGAACCAGAGGGATTCTAATAGTGATGGGCATTCCGAGTCTTTTCGAGGAGCTGGATCTTTTGGCTCCGTTCACTAAAAAGAGCCGTTCATTTGGCTCTCATTTGGCTCTTCGTTCACTTATAGTTCCGGTTTTTCGAAAAAAATGCAGTTTGATTTTCCACTTACGTCCTGTTAGTGTCGGACGCATACGACAGTGCTGCCACGGTGTCCGTGACATTTCTATGGTTTTATTTAGTGTAATGTATAG
>PIJE02000700.1:247696-250802 GCA_002895965.2 Coryphaenoides rupestris | reverse complement strand
TCAGAACCTGCGAATTAACAGAGCACCCCCCCCCAGAATCAAATAATACCAGTGTTTTGAAAGTCATTAGAAACTGTAATGCTTTTATTAAGACTCGTATCGGTATTCGGTAATCGGGGCAAGGTACCCAAAATGTAAGTACTTGTACTTGTACTCGGTCTGAAAAAAAAGTGGGTATCGGTGCATCCCTAGTTTGTACAGATACTCAGTCAACATTTTCGACAGCCATCTTGCAATGTTTAACTGACTGATTCCGGACTGATTCCGTCGGCAGCGCTGGCGTCATCTGTTTAGCCCGCCTATATCAGATACACCGATGTGATTGGTTGATGTTCGAAACAACAGGCATAGCTAATGAGCATGTTACTCGTTACCAGAGTACTCGCTGAGCAAATTCTAATTGTGCTCTCGCGAGAACTCTGGATTTCCAGGGTAGTTGTCAGATGCTCTCTGTTGACTACTCTGGGGCGTAGCTCAGTGCAGATGCAGAAATGGCACCCCACCTCTGTCAAAGGACGAAGTTGGGGGAGTGTTTGCATCATTGGACGGATGACACTTAACGCCTCAGCCGGCGCCATCCGGCAGACAGAAGCAGCGGTGCGGGGAGATGGTGTGCAGGCAACAAGCATGTACAACCCACATTAAAATGATACAAAGTCGGTTAACAAGTGCCTCTGTTACGTTTTAACTAAACTTCACATTTTAAATTGACATTTGACTGTTATAGTTTGTGATATTGTGATACTGTACAAGGAGGAAAACAAAAGCAACTGTGCTCAAATGTAGGCGATAATCTAACCTAATCCTTTCAAAGGCTTTGAAATTGACTTCAATTGACTTTGAACGACTTAAGGTCACCCAATTTGCAGGCCTATACACCTGCACACAACACTGAATGTAAAAGCGAAAGGGGAAGCCATTATTTTGTATAAAAGTGTCTCACACCACGCTGAACGTCCGACGGCCCCAAGCCAGGACTGATCCAAAGCTCTGGAAGTGCCGCTCACCTGCGCCACCATAGAACCTGTCAGCGACAAGACCCACCAATCACCGCTCACCATCTGCGCTGATCATCGCTAAGGTAGGCCGTATAAAAGCGCGCTTGTACATATTCTTCGTAGAACAAAAGAATATACACTCACCGGCCACTTTATTAGGTACACCTTGCTAGTACCGGGTTGGACCCCCTTTTGCCTTCAGAACTGCCTTAATTCTTCGTGGCATAGATTCAACAAGGTGCTGGAAACATTCCTCAGAGATTTTGGTCCATATTGACATGATAGCATCACGCAGTTGCTGCAGATTTGTTGGCTTCACATCCATGATGCGAATCTCCTGTTCCACCACATCCCAAAGGTGCTCTATTGGATTGAGATCTGGTGATTGTGGAGGTCATTTGAGTATAATGAACTCATTGCCATGTTCAAGAAACCAGTTTGAGATGATTTGAGCTTTGTGACATGGTGCGTTATCCTGCTGAAAGTATCCATCAGAAGATGGGTACACTGTGGTCATAAAGGGATGGACATGGTCAGCAACAATACTCAGGTAGGCTGTGGCGTTTAAACGATGCTCAATTGGTACCAAAGTGTGCTAAGAAAATATCCCCCACACCATTACACCACCACCACCAGCCTGAACCGTTGATACAAGGCAGGATGGATCCATGCTTTCATGTTGTTTACGCCAAATTCTGACCAAACCATCTGCATGTCGCAGCAGAAATTGAGACTCATCAGACCAGGCAACGTTTTTCCAATCTTCTATTGTCCAATTTTGGTGTCCGTGTGAATTGTAGCCTCAGTTTCCTGTTCTTAGCTGACAGGAGTGGCACCCGGTGTGGTCTTCTGCTGCTGTAGCCCATCTGCTTCAAGGTTCGACGTGTTGTGCGTTCAGAAATGCTCTTCTGCATACCTCTGTTGTAACGAGTGGTTATTTGAGTTACTGTTGCCTTTCTATCAGCTCCAACCAGTCTGGCCATTCTCCTCTGACCTCTGGCATCAACAAGGCATTTTCGCCCAGAGAACTGCCGCTCACTGGACATTTTCTCTTTTTCTGCCCATTCTCTGTAAACCCTATAGATGGTTGTGCGTGAAAATCCCAGTAGATCAGCAGTTGCTGAAATACTCAGACCAGCCCGTCTGGCACCAACAACCATGCCACGTTCAAAGTCACTTAAATCAACTTTCTTCCCCATTCTGATGCTCGGTTTGAACCTCAGCAGGTCGTCTTGACCATGTCTACATGCCTAAATGCATTGAGTTGCTGCTTAGATATTGATTAGATTGATTATATATTTGCGACTGACATGTATACACAAGCCATAATTATCATATGTCGACCGGGGAATAAACTTGCTGGAGTGCCTTAGAATCTGGTCTCAGGCTTCTCTTCAGGTACCGTGTGGCCAGGAGCTGCGGGGGATTGGGAACGAGGACCTCATAGCCAGAACACGGTGATCTATAACCCACATTTATGTCAAACACCATTAGGATTCACAGCTCCTGTGAGGATGGAGGCGCGGTATGGTTTTTTCTACAAAGCAGCCAATCAGGGACACACAGCTTTTATGGCATTACCAGGGTTTTTTTTGTTCACCAGTGTGTTCATGGTCGCCTCTTCATCATCTCCTTTCACAGGGTGGGGTGGCGATTAGCTAGGGTGGGGCGGAGTGGGGAGGAGGGCGTGGAGGAAAGGGCGTCTTGTTTCGTCTTTATGTGAAGTCCTTGGAGACGGCCTCGATGAAGTTGGGCGCCGACATGAGGATGGTGAAGGTGCAGATGATGGAGAAGACGTGAGAAGGCCACCAGGCACAGGCGGTCCACCACGGCCGCCGCAAAACTTCACTCGCTGCAGATGGCGTCCGCCCCGTTCCTGGTCGCGGAAGCGCCCAGCGATGTACTGGACCTCCTCCAGGATGCGCGAGATCTCCGGCACCTGCTCCATCAGCAGAGTCCTCACGTGCTCGCCGTGGACGTCGCCGGACTGGCTACCTCCACCACCACCGCCACCGCCAACACCACCGCCAATACCACCGCCGCCGCACATCACCACCCCCGAGTCGGTGCTGCCGGGAGGGAAGGCGGGGTTGTCCGTGCCCATGGAG
>PIJE02000700.1:195196-242696 GCA_002895965.2 Coryphaenoides rupestris | reverse complement strand
TGTGGTGAAAGCAAGACAAAAGGAGAGCTCTTGCTACCACAAACTATGGCGAAGGCTGTGGATTTACTTTGACCCCAAGTCATTTCTCATTGGTCGGTTGCAATGAGGGTTTGGCAGCTATTATGGCTGAATCGCTGATCACTGTATTGAAGTGGATTATTAACCCTTAAATAATCTGGACCCTAAAATGAGAGTTGAAATACTAACTTGAAATTGTCGATACCATATTCAATGTATTGCCATGTTTTATTAACATGGGGCTTTATAAGCAGAAGTTTAGTTTACATTAAGAAGTTCAGAATAAAATTCAGAATGAAGTTCAGAAAAGTTCTGAATTTCCGAATTCAGTCTTCCAAATCATCCAGGACACAAATGTTCACTATGAAAGTGAAAAATGTTCATCATCAATCCACGACAAAGCATATGGATGGAACAGTGTATCTAGACCGGTCTACCAGAAAAAGTCACAGAACAAGTGTTTTCTATCGTTTCTATCTTATCTTATCTCATCGTTATCATGATTATTTTTTTCCAACACATTGTTTTGGGTTTTTGTTCGATCTTTGCTCCAACTGTCCTCATGCAATTCCGTTTTTCAGGGTAGAAATTCCAAGTACGATGCAAAATGAACGATTTTTAGTTGGCTGCTTATTTGATTGTGTGGGTGAAAGGTACTTGGGTGAGATGGTTGACCTTTTTAGCATATTTATCTTGCACTCAGACATTGGGTTTAGTGTCACAATTGAAGCAGTTTACAAAGTGCTTGCACAAGCATGTGCTCAAAGAATATTATACTTGAAAATCACGCTAATTAGACTTTCAGGTTGCATATCTTTTAGACATTAACCCCCAGGTTGTATGGAGGACTTTTTTAATCTGATTTAAAAAGGAATAGCTTAACGATTGTTTTTACTTCATGACTAGTAATGAACATGCTCCAATAAATATGAAGGAAAATGTAAACGGGAGGCTACATTGTAAATCAAAAGGGATGTATTAAAAGGGTATTTTCAGTGAAAAATATAAAGAAACAAATGGAAAACCATTTCACATTAACTGTTGTACATTTCTATTTTCAGATGAATTTCAAATGATTGCATTTTCTTTCTGTCAACTTTCACTTTTGTAGTATTTCTAGTAACGGTAAAAGACAAAACATGTATCATGAAGCAATTCGAAATATACATTATACATTATTCTATTCTATTCTATTCTACGCCCCGCTTTTTCACTAAATATATGTATTCTATTGTTTTTATTCTTATATTGTTGGTATTTTTGAGCAACCTCTGGCACAAGAAGTTCCTCCGGGATGAATAAAGTTCTGTCTTATCTTATCTTATCTTATCTTATCTCACCCAGGGAGATCTTCTCCCCGGAGTCGGCGGGCAGCAGGAAGACGAGCAGGGCCAGGCCGGAGATGAGCACGCAGGGGATGAGCAGGTTGAGGCCGTAGTAGAGCGTGCGGCGGCGCATGGTGACGGTGAAGGTGACGTCCGGGTACGGCTCCTTGCAGCACTCGTAGTACAGCTCGTTGCGCTTGGCCGGCACACCTGGTGTACAGAGGGGACAGGTGAGAGGGGAGAGACTCAAAGATACAAGGTTTTCTTTTATCCCGGCTGCAATACACACGTGTGGAGTTTGTGTGTGTGTGTTGTGTGCTTAATTGGTGACTGGCTTAATTGGCCTCACCTGGCCCAGCCCCCCCCCCCCCCCCAACCAGCAGACTATAACTGGGCCAGATGAGGCTGCAGCCCCAACCCCCAGACTCTAACTGGGCCAGATGAGGCTGCAGCCCCAACCCCCCAGACTCCAATTTCCCCTTGGGGACAATAACATTCAACTTGACTTGACCTGACCTGACTTGGGGGGGGGGGACAAGACACACACACACACACATCACACACACACACACACACACACACACATCACACACACACACACACACACACACACAACACACACACATACACACACATACACACAACACACACACACACACACACACCATACACACACACACACACACACAACACACACACAACACACACACACCAACACACACACACACACACACACACACACACACACACACACATGCACATATGCACAAACACACACACACACACACACACACACACACACACACACACACACACACACACACACACACACACACACACACACACACACACACACACACACACACACACACACAGTCACAACACAGACAAACAGTACACACACACACCGAAATAAATAAACAAATCTAACAGACGATGAAAACAGACCAGTTGGTTGATCAGACTCTACTGTGTGTGTGTGTGTGTGTGTGTGTGTGTGTGTGTGTGTGTGTGTGTGTGTGTGTTCATGTATGAGGGGCCGTGAGGGACATTATTCAGAAATAGCGTGCATATACACATATGAAACCAAAGTCATTCACACACTATACTGAAAACCTCACACACACACAAGTGAAACCCTTTCACACACACAACTGAAACACTTTCACACACACAACTGAAACGCTTTCACACACACAACTGAAACGCTTTCACACACACTACTGAAACGCTTTCACACACACTACTGAAACACTTTCACATACTATCGTGAAAACCTCACACACACACACAAGTGAAACCATTCACATACTATCGTGAAAACCTCACACACACACAAGTGAAACCATTCACATACTATCGTGAAAACCTCACACACACACACACACACACACACACACTGAAAACGCTTTCACACACACTACTGAAACCTTTCACACACACTACTGAAATGCTTTCACACATACTAGTAAAATGCACTCATATACACATCTGAAAAACTTCCTCTCACACACACAAGTGAAACCATTCACATACTATAGTGAAAACCTCACACACACACAAGTGAAACCATTCACATACTATAGTGAAAACCTCACACACACACAAGTGAAACCATTCACATACTATAGTGAAAACCTCACACACACACACACACACACACAAGTGAAACCATTCACATACTATAGTGAAAACCTCACACACACACAAGTGAAACCATTCACATACTATAGTGAAAACCTCACACACACACAAGTGAAACCATTCACATACTATAGTGAAAACCTCACACACACACAAGTGAAACCATTCACATACTATAGTGAAAACCTCACACACACACACACAAGTGAAACCATTCACATACTATAGTGAAAACCTCACACACACACAAGTGAAACCATTCACATACTATAGTGAAAACCTCACACACACACAAGTGAAACCTTTCACATGTGTGTGTGTGAGGTTTTCACTATAGTTTGTGAATGGTTTCACTTGTGTGTGTGAGAGGAAGTTTTTCACTTGTGTGTGTGAAAGCGTTTCAGTAGTGTGTGTGTGAGGTTTTCACTATAGTATGTGAATGTTTCACTTGTGTGTGTGTGAAGTTTCACTTGTGTGTGTGTGAGTGTTTCAGTTGAAGCAGGAAGGCGTTTCACTTTAACCGGAAGGTTGGTTGAAAACACTGTGATTCAGACAAGGAAGTGCACTAGACAGGTGCGCTACACGGCGTCTGCCAGCCTACAGGTAGACTCACAGAAGCAGCTGCATTACTCCGCAATATAATGAATATATATATATAATACCAAAACCTGTCAAATGTCGGGCAGCAACCGAATGTTGTCGCGCCCCAATCACGGACGTGGACGTCCCGCCGCGTCGCTGTTCCCGCCAGCATAGCAGCGTACTGCCGGTGAGGAGGACGCCCCGTTATCCAGCGGCCACCAAGGCGCAAGGACAACGAGGTAATTCGTCGGTATTTTAAGTGATCTTTCCTGTGTTTTCGAGTTTAACTAATTAACGGAGCCCCCCCCCCATCATAACCGCGAATTAACGGAGCCCCCCCCATCATAACCGTGAATTAACGGAGCCCCCCCCCATCATAACCGTGAATTAACGGAGCCCCCCCCATCATAACCGTGAATTAACGGAGCCCCCCCATCATAACCGCGAATTAAGGAGCCCCCCCCCCCCCCCCCCATTCATAACCGTGAATTAACGCAGCCCCCCCCCCCATTCATAACCGCGAATTAACAGAATTAACCCCCCCCCCCCTTTATAAGAAGTATACTCAGGATATATTGATCATTTTTAGTGTAGGTAGATCATCTTGGTCATTATAAAAGTAGCTCGCAAGTTGAAAAAGTGTGGGCACCCCTGGTTTAGATCTTTTGGTTTTGAGAAGTAAAATACTCTTATTGGCCAATTTATTGTGTATCAGCAGATGTTTTCATACAGTTCATTTTATTTGGATGAAATACCAATTATGTTTTTCTGTTTTTATATGAGAAGAGGAAGGGCCATCCAACTACAGAAATATTGGCCTTCACAACTGGAGCGTCTGTGGTACCTGTTGGCTTTTCCCCAACGGCCTCCGTCGAGTTCATCCATAAAGGACAACCTCACCTCTACACCAATGTTCCCAATGTCAAACACGTGTGTGTGTGTGTGTGTGTGTGTTTGGACCATTATTCTCGTTATACTGTTTATAATACATATTGTAGTAACCCTGTAATGTGACCTGTTTGTGAAGTTGTGGTTTATGTTGTGTCACGCTGACTGTCAGTTATGGCCTGTATTAAATGTGCTGAGTTTTAAGATAAGATATAAGATAAGATAGAACTTTATTAATCCCGAAGGAAATTCTTGTGCCAGGTTGCATAGCAATACAGTTTTCCTGTGGTTGGTTGAGGGGCTAGAGGAGGCTGGTCAAGGAAGTCTCGATGGGAGAGTGGAAATTGGGAGTGGGAGCACGTGAGCTATGAGTGTGGAGCTATTATAATGAGACGTCTGTGCTGCTTGTTGCTAATGTTTTGGTGTGGTTATGGTTAAATGTGCATCCATCCATCTGCTGTTAATAAATGCACAAATTGCAAGTTCACTTCTCCTTCTCACTTCTCTCCATTTATTTGCGCACCGGCCCTGGACGGGTCGCTACATTATCATACATTAATCATATTAATTAAAAGAGGAAAAAATTTGCCTAATGCCTGTTACTTAACATAACTTCCATGTTAGTCACTGGAGAAAATGTAGAATTGAAGAAAACATCTATCCCATGGTTCCCATAATTTTCAAGTCGATTATGGCTGAAAATAAAGTCCATTGTGGTCTCATTAATGGTTATGTCAATGTCTGGAATGATAACATTTATTATTGGTTTGAAGTTCAGGCAATGGCCCCTTCTTTGTCAGTGGTCAATGGTTAACAACTAAAAACGCCTTCCTGTTCAACTGAAATCCCACAACACACACACACGTGAAAGTTTTTCACGTGTGTGTGTGTGTGAGGATTCAGTATTGTATGTGAATGTTTCACTTGCGTTTTGTGAAGCATGTTTTTCTCAGATGTGTAATCTTTACTAGTATGTGGAAGCGTTTCAATAGTGTGGTGAAAGCATTTCAGTAGTGTGTGTGTGAAAGCGTTTCAGTAGTGTGTTTGTGAAAGCGTTTCAGTAGTGTGTGTGAAAGCGTTTCATGTAGTGTGTGTGTGAAAGCGTTTCAGTAGTGTGTGTGTGAAAGCGTTTCAAATAGTGTGTGTGTGAAAGCATTTCAGTAGTGTGTGTGTGAAAGCATTTCAGTAGTGTGTGTGTGAAAAGCGTTTCAGTAGTGTGTGTGTGAAAGCGTTTCAGTAGTGTGTGTGAAAGCGTTTCAGTAGTGTGTGTGTGAAAGCGTTTCAGTAGTGTGTGTGAAAGCGTTTCAGTAGTGTGTGTGTGAAAGCGTTTCAGTAGTGTGTGTGTGAAAGCGTTTCAGTAGTGTGTGTGTGAAAGCGTTTCAGTAGTGTGTGTGTGAAAGCATTTCAGTAGTGTGTGTGTGAAAGCGTTTCAGTAGTGTGTGTGTGAAAGCGTTTCAGTAGTGTGTGTGTGAAAGCGTTTCAGTTGTGTGTGTGAAAGCGTTTCAGTAGTGTGTGTGAGGTTCAGTCGTGGTGTGGGAGCGTATAATTTGTGTGAAAAGGTTCTTCATTGTGTATGTGTGAGGTTTTCAGTATCGTGTGTGAATGACTTTGGTTTCATCTGTGTATATGAACGCTATTTCTGAATAATGCCCCTCACGGCCCCTCATAATCCTCGCCCTTTAATCTTGCTAAGTGTCATGCCGTTGGTGAATGATTCCTCGGCGTGGCTGTGATGGATTTCACACAATCAAAGCAAAGCAGAACACCGGAAGTGTCATCTTCGCCACTGATTACACATCAATGACTGCAAGTGTGTGTGCGTGTGCGTGCGTGCTTCCGTTAGCAAGTCATGCCACGATGAATTAACCATTGCATCGCCTTGGCGTCCTTCAGATGAATTTGAATGAAAGAAAACTTTGTGACATTGGCCACGTTTACATGGACAGCAATATTCCGATATTAACCCGACGGAGACAATAGTCTGGGTGAGACGCTGCCACGTAAACACCGGTTTTTGATTACCTTAACCCGAATAATGTCATACTCGGAATAAGCAATCATGGGAATAAGACGTGGAACATTCCGATCTTAGGCGCATTATGTATACACCTTAATCACACTATAACTATTCCGGATACTATTCCTATCAGAATTTGTATCCGCCTGCGTCTTTTTGCAGAATGATAAAGAGAACATATACGGGAGCATCATGCATTGAATTGTATTGCAGGTGTGCGGGTCAAATTCCGGAGGGAATGTCGGACGTATAGCGTAGGAGACGTAACGTGTGCGTGATTCACGAATCAGACTATGCTCTCTGACATGTACATGGGAATATGAATGGAATATCTATAAGCAACTCATGTAAACACCGTACTGGGAATATTGTCTTAGAATAAGGTCAATAGTCCAGGCATCTCCATCTGACTGGAACCTCGTTTTGCGATGCGTGGCTGGCAGCAGGCCACAGCTGTGTCCAGAACCGCCCGACCGTTATGAACTAACCATGTGTGAGGCCTTAACCAGGTGACCAGAGAGAGAAAGCGAGAAAGGATTGCGTTTCTATCGTGCTTTTCTTCGAAGCGCATAACATTGACCTCACATTCACCCATTCATACACACACTCGTACGCCGACGACGGTGTCCGCCATGCGAGGCAATGACCAGCTCGTCAGGAGCGGTTTGGGTAAGGCGTCTTGGTCAGGGACACCTTGACACTTGGTGAAGCTCGGGCGTTGAACCAGCCACCTTCCAGCGAACAGACAACTGCTCTGCCTCCTGAGCCACTTCCGGCACAATCGCTTCAATCGAACACGATCTCAGCCTCCGTCGGCGATGTGTTCGTGGCTTGATGGGATGTAGTGGGAAAGGAGAGTGGGTTGGCAAGGTCACGTTGGGAGGCACCACGACTTTGAGACCCTGTCTCGTCTGTGTTGTGCCTGCAATAAGTGAACCGTTCCGGGGGCAGCTGTCACCGCTCACCGCCCACCTCAGCCAGCTGGGTCCACTGTGTGTGTGGGGTGTGTGTGTGTGTGTATGTGTGTATGTGTATGTGTATGTGTATGTGTGTGTGTATGTGTGTATGTGTGTATATGTGTATGTGTATGTGTGTGGGGTGTATGTGTGTGTGTGTGTGTGTGGTTGTGTGTATGTGTGTGGGGTGTGTGTGTGTGTGTGTGTGTGTTGTGTGTGTGTGTGTGTGTGTGTGTGTGTGTGGTTGTGTGTGTGTGTGTGAGAGAGAGATCAAGAGGCAGACCAGTATCAGAGCAGCACATTGGGTTTTTAAGGATGAACAGGGGAGACATGTCTCCACCCACCACTGAACAAGCCCACGACCCTGTCTGCAACCGTACACTTCAGCAGCAGCCACTGCCTGGCCACTGATTGGCTGTCTGTCTCTGCAGGCCGCAGGGAAACGGCTTCAACACTGTCTTACGACTCTCCTGCATTTGTCTCCCATTCTCTCATGTAGAATATCCATATATTCCCTCACTTTTTAATTTCTCTGTTTTTTCTGCTGTAAAACAACAACTTTGCATTCCTTCTCATATTGCTTTTTAGATAAGCTGATGCTTTGAAAACATTTCAAATTAGATTTTTACTTAATAAATTCAAAAAAGGGATGTTTCCCACCCAGATGTTTGTGTGGCATTTGCAGCAAACAAAATCGGATTGATGACCTGAGCCTTGAGTAAATGTTGCTCTGTCCTATATAGAATATATAGAAAAGTTACAATTTCCAAAGCCAGAATCTCCAAACCCTCAAACTACGCCACAATGTTTGTGACGTAGTTTGAGGGCGCAGATTTCTCTCTCTCATCTGTGTTTCAGATCAATGCCATTCGAGATTCAAGATTCAAGAAGTGTAATTGTCACTTCTTGAATCTTGAATCTTGAATCATCAGATGAAGAACAACCTGTTCTCTAAAGTTTATACAACATTTTTGTTTGAATAAACTTTTAAAAAGTGTTCTAAGGGCTATATACTATATATTTTTTAATTGATTATTTGTTATTCTCACCCACGAGGTCCCACTCCCCATTGGGGATGTAGGTGGAGATGTCCACGTCCATCATCTGCAGGTCCAGCAGCCAGCCGTTGTGCGTCCACGAGCCGAACTTGAGGTCGCACTTCTGCACGTCGAAGGGGAACCAGCGCACGTCGATGTAGCAGGTGCTCTTCAGGATGCCTGGAAGGTAGTGGTGTACAAACCCACCCATTCAGGACCTGCTCCTACTCTATTCTATTATTCTATTCTATTCTATTCTATTCTATTCTACTACTCTGGAAGGGCCCGTTCACACTGTCCATGTCTATTATTCGTCACAAAACACTTTGACTTTGACTTTCACAGTTCCTTGAACTGTACCTGCACCACCGTTCTCAGTCGCGAACTGGTAGCAAACTGGTGGAAATGTTCCTTATATTCACTTCGAAGTAAATATTACTTAAAACTTAAAGCTTTAAAAACTACGAAGATTTGCAGTACAGTACAAAACTCCAGAATGCTTCCGGGTGTAGCTGTGTGTGTGTGTGTGTGTGTGTGTGTGTGTGTGTGTGTGTTAAACTTGCCATGCTCGACACCTAGCGATGATGCGCATGGGAACACACCTTTAGGCATTTTGCTCAAGGATGCCAACTACAGGCACAATGCGGAAGATCGGGAATCGAACCGAGAACCTTTGGGCTGGGAGTAGAACCACTACTACACTCTCATACTGCTCCCTGTAGCTGTAGCCACCCTATTGATTAAAATCTGGGATGATGGTGATGATGATGATGATGATGACGACGGTGATGATGATGACGATGATGATGATGAGGAGAGGTAGTAGATGCAGGTGTGTTCTCACCTGGAGGGATGTATTGGCAGGCCCCTGAGGAGTTGACCAGCACGTTGGTGTGAAACGTTGCGTCGAACCGCTCGTCTGCACTATAAGGGGAGAACGGCGGAGAATCGGGCGTGAAAACGACAGCCTGGGTTTGGCTGCGGTGACTCATGGTTGGGTTATAGGACACGCAGACCGGAGAACTCAATCACATGAATTGAGGGAACAGATGCGGACGCGACAGACGGATGTACTTGATCTTCATCTCAGAGAGCCCCCCCCCCCCCGCCCCCAAATGAACATTTATGCATTCATATGCTGGCATGAGAATGAACGGGTGTGTGTGTGTGTGTGTGTGTGCGTGCGCGCGTGCGTGTGTGTGTGCGTGCGTGAAGAATGAAGTTTACTTTTAATGGAAGCTTTGTCATGCTGTGTACCAAAATTCCCTGATTTAAAAAGTTCAATACAATTAAACACTCAATCGTTTTTTCAATACAAAACTCACTCCAAGTACAAGACCCATATTAGTTGTATTTTAATATTGCTCCCCTTTTTTTAACTGCTAATCTTCTTATCCTTTTGTCTACATAAATAGTGAAATGAAGGGGCCGTCGGTCAACCTTCTTGGGAAATAATTTGTGGCATTCTGAGAGATCAGTGAACCAAAGGTGCTCACGCATCATTAACTGCAGCGTTGTGTTCCTTCATTAGGTCCTTTATATACAGCAGCACTGCCCCTACCTACCTCCAAACATTAGTCATACCCTCGTATAACCTTGCAATTATGTACACTTGAAACCTGCTCTATTCTTATCTTTATGTACCACAGTGATATATTGCTGTGTCTTTCAACAAATGTACTCTTTGTAAGTCGCTTTGGATGAAAGCGTTGGATAAAATATAATTGTAAATATACACAACGTGGAGCTTGCAGGCCTTTCGTGTATGTTCTGCTTTGCATACGTCTCTCCATGGAGGGAAGTGGGAACACCAAAGCAAGATGATTTTCCAGACATTATAACAGGGCCGCCTTTGAACGTATCCGTTGAACAAATCACAAAGTAAGTAGCACACTCAGGCTCTTGGAAGATGTGGAATTGCGTAGCAATGGTGTAAATGGTGGTTCTTATCTATCTTCATTCCCCATTGGCCTCAAAACCATGAAACGGGGAAAAACGGTAGAAAAAGGAACTATTTGACATGCTGTTTCAGAACACTAGTACTAAAGAAAACCCAGTATCAAAACCAAATTAACTGATGGAGTAGTTATGACATGATATTAATTATTTAATATCGTTTAGAATACGTCAAGGAGAATATTTGACAAAAAGGACAAAATGATCAGCCAAGATTGTGCATGTACTTCATGAACGACATCAGTTACAACCTGCTGCTGTTTCAGGATTATAATGTTATCACTGATCCCTGCAGTGAAGCTGCCTAATGCTCTGTGTCATCCCTGCTAGAAACTCTCTCTCTCTCTCTCTCTCTCTCTCTCTCTCTCTCTCTCTCTCTCTCTCTCTCTCTCTGCGCTTTCCTCCTCGTGGTATGAATTGCTCTCTTTCACCCGCTCGCCCGTCGCCTCCCCGTCGTCTCGTCTCGTCTTCTACCCGTTACCGCGGGAAGACACGCAGACTTGCACATTAATCTCAATCTAGCCGTCACCACCGCCCGATCCCGCAGCCACCGTCACCGCCTTGAAGCCACACAAGGGAAAGCACTCCTATCAATCACGCCGACCGGGACGGCAATCTTCTTGTCTTGCCCTCATTACCAGCGTGACTTAGGAAAAATAGATGTGTGTTCGGGACAATTTATTTCCTTGCTCAGATTGATTATGAAAGTTATGATGAAGCTTTACCTGAAGGATTATTTATTTATTATTTTTTTACAGTGGCCATGAATCCCCTTGTATCTCGGTCATCAATCCAGTCACAGGACCTCCCCTGTAATCTAAACTAATTCCATTAAACCGGGGTTATCACATGCCCTGTCATGAGAAGCACTCCTGCTAATATCTTTGGACATTTGTCAATTAGCACATTTTCAGTAGGCCACCATCCATTGGCCATTATACCAAAAACAGCTCAGCACGTCGCCGTACTGGGACTTGTAGTTGATTTCCTACCCGAGGCAAATCGTCTCATTACAGGTGAGGCTCTAGCCATGGATGAAATTGTGTCGGGGGACTGCTTTGTGTTTTCCTACCCGGTGTGAAGGGTAAACAGAATACTGGCAGGCTATCTAACTATGTAATAAAGAGCTCTGCCATGGAGCCAGCACAGTGACTAATACAGGTTTATTAGGTCTCATAAAAACAGCCAGAGGAGAAAAGGGGGGGGGAAAACAAGGGGATGGGAAAATAACAAGAGGAGCAGACAGAATTACAGCAATGAAGGAGAGGAGAGGAAAGGAGAGAATGAGTACGAGAGAAAGTGGAGAGGAGAGGAGAGGAGAGGAAAGGAAAGCAACGAGACGGATAGAGCAAGAAAGACAGAGTGAAGATAAGACCGAAGGTTATATATGAGAACAGGAGCCAAGGACTACGTCAGGGAATGAGGAGAGAGAGAGCCAAGGGAGACGAGAGGAGAGGACCTGCAATCGAGATCAACTCCTCAAGCCATGACAGGGAGGTGATTGTGGTACAAAATAAATAAAGGAGAGGACGATAATGGCTTTGGGTGGGCAAAAAAGCCATTAAAACTGAGGGAATGAAGCCATTTTGATTCCGATTCTGATTCTGATTCTGATTCTGATTGAGGAGCGGAGGTTACAGGTAAGCAGGCCTTACCTGTTGTAGAGCAGGATGTCCGGTACCCACACCTGGCTGGAGGGGAAGCGGATGGTCTGCACCCCCGGGTAGTTCTCCGGGTTCCACATGAGGTAGACGTCCATCCAGTGCTGGAGGGTCAGACGATGAGGATAGACAAGGGGGACAGGGACGGGGAGGAGGAGAAGGAGATGGAGGTGGAGGTGGACGGAGACAAATCATAGAGAGAAGAGGCATGAATGATATAGCGCGAGAGGAGGGGTGAATAGAACAAAGAGTTCAACAAGGGTCACGTTGAGATGTTCAAGCCGAAATCAAATGTATCTTCAGTTATAATTCATCACACCGATATCAAAGCAGTTCCAGACGTATTCATCTTGGCCAACAAAGGATAAACCATGAAAGGGAGTGGAAGTCCCCAAGCAACATGGGTCTCTCGCTTTTTTTCTCCCCATTTGAGTCCTGTCCAGCGCACTCTTGTGGCTTTTGTTCTCGTGGCCCGTGGCTGCCATGTTCAGTGAGGTGGTTTTCAGTGAAAGCCACAACCTTTCCTCGAAACAACGCGTGGTACAACCACCGCATGTATTTAGCGCGAGGTGGCTCAGCGTGGAGACACAAGTTACGGGGGCCGTACGCTGCATTGTATTATGTTGTACAGCAACAACTGCACAGTGACAAAGGCCAGTGCCAAGTACAGTACATCTCCCACCTTCTAACCGCGCCGCAGAAGACGAACAGCCTCTCATTGACGCCGCTAATAGACCTACAACTGCTGGCTGTTGCTCTACTCTGTGTTTCTGGCTGTGATATTGGGGGGGGGGGGGAGGGTGGCGGTGATAAATCCTTGCCAACAGTTGGCACTAAATCCTGCCTGCTCACTTTCGGGCAGACTCTCATACGCCTCAGGGACCGGGCAGGGCTGAGTCTTTGCATATGCTCGCGTTGGCCGTGTTTATGTTTTTTGCGCCTTGTCCGTCTGTCCTGTGGCATTTATCGCGGCGCGCCTGTCATTTGGGATTGGGTGAGGGCTTGTGGGCTGATTGGTTGGTTGGTTGGTGTGTGTGTGTGTGTGTGTGTGTGTGGGGGTGTGGTTTCCGTTGATTGGTTTACCGGGCCGGCAGCTGGGGTATAGAAATGTCGGCGAGAAGAGACCAGTCGCCACTTCCTTCCTCTTCGTCTTAGTGTGTGCCTTCTCAGTTTGCCGTTTTCTCATTGGGGTGTTGTGCTATGTGTTTAAATGCATTGTCCTTATCTGTGGGGATTTAAAATCATCATGCACATTACATTCCCAAGAGTGTTCGGCATGTGGCTATCCCAGTTTGTATGGCGTATATCCCAGAGTAGATTAGTCTGTCTACTGTGAAACTGTTTAGTACAGATCATGGAAGACTGAATCGTCTCTCCCCCATGTTAAACTACGCAGCTGCTAATTCATTAGCAGATCATCAAATGGGAAAAATCTATTTCAATGTCCGTGCATTATGTCATATGTTTCCAGCCGTGCAGATAATCTCTTACACGCTGCATTTGGTATGTTGCGCCCCTCATGGTTGGCGACTACACATCTGTATGTTTCCTGTTTGGTTGGCTACGAGATACACAGAGATAGCAGCCAGCCAGCTAGCTAAAGTAGCCAACAAAAAAAAAGCTTGGTTGCCAGAAACAGATTAGCAGAATATTTTGCATCATCTGCGTAATAAAGGGATTTTCAGCCACACACGTGTATTTTTTTCCAAGTGTTGCTAATTGAATGTAAATATAATGGAAAGCGTGATATTCATCGAGCTGAAGGCTAGCGATTGCGTGTCCAAGAGATCGGCGTTTTAAAATGCCATTTGGTACAAAAAAGGGTCACGTTAATGTGTGTTAAACATTCTTATCTAAGAGGCCCATTTGTGGAGCCCTTCACAAGTTTTGTCTAGTTTGTACTTGATAGCACCCCTAAAGCCTAACTCATCATCTCTAATGACAACCAATTTTTCGCGAGGTTTATGAGTTTAAAATTGGACAACCTCACAGCCTTCAGCAAGCAGAAGTCAAATTGTGTCACAGGCTAATGAAAGTGCTATGCAGAAAAAACCCAGCATATTTCAGGAAGCACACATTTTTTTTTTAATTAAGATTAATCCTCGAATCTAATCAAAGAGACAACAACACATTGGAAGTTTTACAGTAAGTTTTCTTTTATGCATTACGCCGGCTATGTCAAAGCTACTCTTTAATGTGAACTGGCTGTACAAGAGTCTGCGGCAGGTAATAGTTAATTATTTACACACCACCTGACTTCATTAATTCCACCTCAAGTCCCTGTCAGAGTGCATGCCAGTAGGATGCAGTTTGCTGACTTTGCAAAGCCTGGGCCACCACACCAAAGTAAATACCAGTATGACAAGGTGGCGCCATTAATAATTGATTCCTTGACGCATCTATGATTCTTTGGGAGTATCTTCAGTGTGTGTGTGTGTGTGTGTGTGTGTGTGTGTGTGTGTGTGTGTGTGTGTGTGTGTGTGTGTGTGTGTGTGTGTGTGAATGTGTGTGTTGCCGTTGATTAATGGATCATGACATTACCTTATACACAAATAGAAACAAACCCAAAACGAATAGCAAAACAATCAATAATTCTGAGCTCCGAAAACTGCCAACAAAGGAATGGACACGGATAATTATGACTAACATTTCCTGTTTTTAGATTCACCTGGCTCAAAACAATGTCTGCAATTTCTAAATTGCCTTAAATATTCATTTCCATTCTCTACCTGGTATGCCCTGACCCAGAGATAAATCTAAAAGGATCAACTTAAAATATATTCAAACTCGGATAGTCTGATGGGCGGCCCACGGTACGAACTGCTCTGAGATGGACTCACCAGTTGCAGCCAGGCGTTGGTGATCATCACTTGGTTCTTTTCATCCTGAAAGGGAAAGGGACAAACAGGACGAACACGAGTTACGTTATGATGTTAAAAGACCAAAGGGGTGTGGAGGACGGTTGACCCCTGGGGTGGACGAAGCAGAATGCCAGAGAGTGACCTTCCACTCATGAAGTCACGTGAAACAGACCTAAAATGTCAAATGTTCACAGCAAAGGTATTGTTTTCAATAATATTCAAAATGTCTTTTGGAAATCCTTAAGATATAACAAAGAAATATATGTCATGTGCAATATTCTCAATATGTGCAATATTACTTTTCTATTGCAGTTAACTTATTTGTATTAGTATTTTATTTTAGTTTTTTACTAAATGTATCTTACTTACTTTTATTGATATCCTATGAGGCTTATACACTTTACATTCATTATTCTGCTTTTATTCTTATTTTGTTGTTATTTTTGAGCAACCTCTGCCACAAGAATTTCCATTGGGATTACTAAAGTTCTATCTTATCTTATCTTAACTTATAACAATTGTAGAGAGCGAGAGAGAGAGAGAGAGAGAGAGAGAGAGAGAGAGAGAGAGAGAGAGAGAGAGAGAGAGAGAGAGAGAGTACGTCAAAGAGACTTTTCACAATGTGTGAACTCGTCACTTGGTTCTGTATTGAACATTGAGCTATTTCTTTTCCCCGCGACGTGTCGCCCGAGGTCTGACGGTGAGAGGAGCGATGAGGCGGACGCAATAGACGACAGAGTAGCTGTACTAAGAAGGATGTGTCGGGGGGCTTGGGAGACGGAGAGGCAAGGAGAGAGGGAGGGGACAGAGAGCGGACGGGACGGAGGGGAGGAAGACGGAGGGGTGTCAGACGACAGGATGAGGGACTGATACGGAGGGGGAGACGGAGAACGGAGAGGGAGAGGGAAGACGTGAGGGGGGAACGGAGAGGGAGGACGGCGGCGGCGGGGGAGCAGGGAGAGGAGAGGGAGACGGAGAGGGAGAGGGAGACGGAGAGACACGAGACCGGGAGAGGGAAGAGGGAGGGCGGGAGACGGGAGACGGAGACGGGAACGGGAGGGGGAGACGGAAGAGGCGGAGAACAGGGAGAGAGAGACGGAGAGGGAGACCGGAGGGGGAGACAGAGTGTAGGGATGACAGGGATGAGGGAGACGGAGAGGGAGAGGGGAGGGGGAGACTGAGAGGGAGAGCGGAGGGGGAGACGGACGAGGGAGACAGGCCAGGGAGAGGGAGACAGAGTTGAGGGAGACGGGAAGGGAGACAGAGAGGGAGATCGGGGACGAGGGAGACGGAGAGGAGGAGCGGGAGGTGGGAGATGGAGAGGGAGACAGAGAGGGAGATGGATCGAGGGAGACAGGGAAGACGGAGAGGGAGACGGAGAGCGGAGACAGAGAGGCAGACGGCAGGGGAGAGGGAGAGGGAGACAGGGAGATGGATCGGAGACGGAGACGGAGGGGGGAGACGGAGAGGGAGACGGAGGAGGAGACGGAGAGGGAGACAGGGAGAGGAGACGGAGAGGGCAGATACCGGAGAGGGAGACAGAGAGGGAGACAGGGAGAGGGAGACGGAGAGGGAGAGGGAGACGGAGAGGGAGACAGAGAGGGAGACAGGGGAGAGGAGACAGAGAGGGAGACAGGGAGAGGGAGACGGAGAGGGAGACGGAGGGGGCGACAGGGAGAGGAGACGAGGGGGAGACAGGGTGAAAGCTGCTTCTCAAGACGATGGAAGGAACAGGGGTGTGGGGCCGGAGGTGTCGGAATGTCAAATCGGCGGAGGAGTCAACAGACACAAACAATTTGGTTTGTGTTGTGAAAGGAGAAGACCTCAGACAAGGTTGAGCTATGCTGGAACGATGTTTGTGTTTCTAATCCTGGATGACACAGACACTTGGTTTTAACGTTAGCTTAACGGGGGATTTTATTCACGTCTGTCGCCAGCACAGCGTGGTATCAATGTATATTTAACTTGACGAGTGGCAGACGCTTTTATCCAAAGCGACTTACAAAGAGTACATTTGTTGAAGGAGACAGCAATATATCACTGTGGTACATGAAGATAAGAATAGAGCAGGTTTTCAAGTGTTCATAATTGTCAGAACGGGTTTCATAATTAATACATTCCCTGCATAACGCTGGGATAAGAGCAGACGTGCCATTCTGAGTGCCTGTACCAACATCCAAGAACATAATATATACTAAACAATGCTAAGTCCTATTAATAATGCCAAGAAGTACAAAACACTTAAGTTAGTGCGAGGGTTAGCAGAGGGGGGGGGGTGGTTATGCAGAATCCCAGGTGAACTCTCAACAGGTGGGTCTTGAGTCTCCTCCATACCTAAATCAAAACTGAGCCATAATTACCGTGTGTTGTTCTGCTGTGAAGACGGTCTATGGGGGGGGTGAGTGCAGGCTTGTCATTACACACCTGCGCAGAACACGCGTGGATATTGTGGCTCTGATGCGTGTGTGTGGTGTGTGTGTGTGTGTGTGTGTGTGTGTGTCCTCTCTTCTTCAAACCATATTAGCGCACCTGTTCTGCTCACCGTCGTGGCTGATATGAACAACAGTGACAGTGTTGGCGTATGCATGGATGTGCATTTGTGTGCGTGCGTGTGTGTGTGTGTGTGTGTGTGTTGGTGTGTGGCATGTGTGTCCCGTTATGAAGTTGACAGTTAGATGATGGCTAATAGGATGGATTTAGTGATCTGTATATAGAGTACTGGGATGTTTAGGAACATTTCCCTAATATCCAGTTCACGCCTTGCGCTAAAAGTGTGTATGTGTGTATATATAAAAATATAAAAATATATTGTTTTTATATTTTTACATTGTATATTTGTAAATCTGTTAGTTTATTTTGTATTATTCTGTCGATTTCACTATTGTTGTATTGTACTGTATTGCTATGTAACCTGGCACAAGAATTTCCTTCGGGATTAATAAAGTTCTATCTTATCTTATGAGTGTATGAGAATGTGTGTGTGTGTGTGTGTGTGTGTGTGTGTGTGTGCGTGTGTGTGAGTGTGTGTAGATTGCTGGTGTTCAATATTCATGGCTTCTGCCAACCACATTAAAATTTCCCTCACTGTGCCAGAGGTGAAGGCTGTATAGCTCACTCAATATTCAGACCGTGCTACGTTTCATTGTTAACACAATGGCATCGCTGCATTCACTACAACCAACCTGGGACATTATGGCTGCTTTCTGGGAGGAGGTGCTGTAAATATGGGGGGGGGTGGGTAGTATATTGGAGAATTTAAAAGTATACAGCTATTAATACAACTAGAGTAAGATTTAGATGTTCACAAAGCATCTTTATTAGTCTGACAGTATAAATGTTTCATAAAAAGTCATTTGGCAAATCGCCGGCCCTACGGTATAAATACTTAAAGCCACTTAAAGTGTGTGTGTGTGTGTGTGTGTGTGTGTGTGCAGATTTAAAAATGTGTGTGTCTGAGTGTGTGTGTGTGTGTGCGTGTGTGTGTATGTGTGCAGATTTGAGAAATATGTGGGTCTGAGTGGTATGTGTGTTGTGTTGTGCATATGTGTGTGTGTGTGATGTGTATGTGTGTGTGTGTGTGTGTGTGTGTGTGTATGTGTGCGTGTGTCCAGGTCCAGATTTGAGAATGTAAAATGGTGATGTTTCTTCCCTGTCCCATCCTCTGGTGCGTCTCAGACTGTGGGCCCCGTCTGGCCTCATCTCCATACTGGAGGTCTAAGCGGGACCAGATGGACTCTCGGGTCAAACCACCCGTACACATTATTCACCGAAACAAACCAAACCAAGTTGCAAAGAACAAGAACACACATCGCTTTACATTATTCAGAACAGTGCTAACCCTGTAACACCGTTTGATTTGTCTGATATAATTAATCAGGGGTTTTGCAATTACACTGGCTCTGCAACATAATGTTCTCATAAAATGTTTCTCTATTGGGAAATCTATTGCGACTTCCATTTGAAAGGCTTACCTTTATAATTTCCTAATTTGAGCCCTGTCCTCAAAGAATACTTAATACCTTAAATACCAACTAGTGGAAATCTTGTAATTGACAGATATGTTACCAGTGAAAACAATACCCAGCCCAACCCCATTCAAACAGCTAAGAGAGAGAGAGAGAGAGAGAGAGAGAGAGAGAGAGAGAGAGAGAGAGAGAGACAACAGAGAGAGAGAGACACACAGAGAGAGAGACACACCACAGAGAGAGAGACAACAGAGAGAGAGAGAGAGAGAGAGACACACAGAGAGAGAGAGAAGAGAGAGAGAGAGAGAGAGAGACAACAGAGAGAGAGAGAGCAGCAGCTGGCTGGGAGCTTGGCCGGGTACAGATGGAGTGAGGCACTGTTCTGCACATGTCCTCAATGAGCTATTTTTAGCCCCTCCGGGCATCTCGGGTCCACTGACTCCAGGTTTTAATTGCGGAGCCGCATGTTGCGAGCCATTCAGAGAGCAATCTCTCTGGTTATCCACTGATAGCAGCGGGAATTAGTTGGAAGGATGACCCTCTCCCTGGCTATAGGTCTTGATAATAATGCGCTTAAAAGTTTCGTTTTACGGCGATAAACATTTGTCGTCACCCTGTTAGCATTCTCTTTCGGGAGCGCAATGTGGAAATCCATATCAGGTAGAAACACTGCTGCCTAGGAGTAGACCGCGCAATTATTCAGGAGTGCGTTCAACCTGCACTGTGTCATTTCCAGCCCAAGGATTTTGTTCGCGCCGAATCGATTTGGTCTGTGGCGAAGTCAGTATGGTGTGAAGTCGCGAAGTCTCAACTGCTGGGTCGCGACCCGTAAGTGGATCGCAAGGGCGTTTTGAGCGGGCCGCAGAGCACATGTCAATGTTTAGAAAGAAGCCCATGAAGTAACTAATATTTCAATGTTAATTCATGGCTTACTATTTAATTGAGTTCAGCCCCAATTGTTGCAGCTTTTTCATCACAATATTGGTAAATATGGGGCAGCAGTAGCTCAGGAGGTGAGAGCAGTTGTCTGTCAACAGGAAGGTTGCTGGTTCGATCCCCGGGCTCCGCCTAGCGAAGTGTCGATGTGTCCCTGAGCAAGACACCACCTAACCCTACCTGCTCCTGACGTGTTGGTTGGCACGCTGTCGGTGTATGAATGGGTGAATGTGAGGCAACTGTAAAGCGCTTTGGATAAAAGCGCTATATAAAATGCAAACCATTTCCATTTAAATATGTTTTTTGGGGGTTGTGTCTGAATGACTAATGACAAGTTTGTTCTGTTTTTTAAAACCTTATTTAATGCCTGAGGTTGTTTGTTTAACCAATGGGAACCATCTATCTAGCTATCAAGTTTCACAAAATACGCGTTCTCGGCCGTAGCTGAGGTGCAATATTTCAACCTCCTGAATTGGCCATTAACTTTCTAAACAGCGTTAGTATGTATGTACACAAGCTAGTGACGCAGCTGTTGGTGAAGTTTGTCTCAGAGATGTGCGGAGGGCTGTCTTTCGTTTAGTCATTTTTTTTTTTACAATGAGCACCTGGGCTGTGGGCTCCGTTGACAGGCTGCCTGTGGTTTAGTGATGAAAAAGGTGCATTAAAAGCACGCGGGTGTCGGATGCGTACGCATTGCAAAGTGAGGGCAAACCGAGGGCGTGAGGAAGAGCCCACGAGATGAGATTTGACAGCGAACATACCTAATGTGGTCCAATTCATGTTCATGCTGTTATATGCGCTGATTGCCAGAAACAACACAAGAAGGAGGGAGGGAAAAGTATGAGGAAAAAAAAACATGGAGGGAGCAGGATGGTCTGGCAGTGAGGGTGACTCCCAGCCAACAGGTTGAGGGTTCAAGTCCCAGTTGCATTGGATAAAAATGTCTGCTAAATAGTGAATAGGCAATTGATGTTTGCATGCGAGTCTGAGGGTATTTCAGTGTTTTCCGGATATAGCGTGGTAACTCTATATAATGCGTGGGGTACGTGCACACATCCCCAACTACCTACTGCGGAATTGGATAAAGACAAATCAGTGTAGTAAATCCAACTATCAATGACTAGTGTTCTTGCCCTGAAGTACTTCTCGTGAGACTATAACCAATCTTCTCCTCAACGCAGACTAACGGATGCATGGCTATGCATTAATCTGCGGCCATTTGGTTATGAATTAGATTAGGGGGCTTTTTTTTTGCTTCTGATTCGGGTATTTGTGTGTGCAATTTAACATGGCCGGCTGCTGATGCCTTGTGGGTAGGAGTTACAGAGGAGGGGTCTCTCTCTCTCTTTCTTGGTAATAACTACCCAGTTCGTCGTGTCCTTTATTTCATTACGCTGCTCCCAGGGGCATCTGAAGCGTCATCGGCCAGAAGAACTCGGTTCCTCGTCATCTGCTTCTCTTTCCCTCCTGTTGCTCAGTTCAGAATGTGTCCCTATATCCAGCATGCTAATGTCAAGAGTAATGGCCACCTGTATAAACCAAGTACACAGTGTCTTGTGTATCAGTGTATCGGTGCAGTCTAAGTGTAGTCCTGGCTGAGGAACTTGTGGGCCACCGGATTAATGAGTATGGGACTACGTGTGTATAACAGTTGCTGTGGTATATTTGGCTAAAAGCATTAGAGCATTAGAGCTGGACAAATGACCGCTTCTGCAGCACGCTTGTGACTTGTAATAATATCTTTGGCCACACGAAGTTAGAAGTAAAGTGACAAAATTTTTTGGTGGAGAAAGTCTGTAAGTCTGTAAGAGGCAAAGTGCTTTGATCTCAGCATCTTTCATCAACAGTGTTAACTATTCAGACTTCAGCCGTTATCTTTTTGGAAATCTGGGGTATTGGAAAATTACCGTGAGGGTTTAGGCAACATGCAGTGGTGTTTTTTTTTTTGCTGTCAACAAATCTAAACGAATGAAGAAAAAGGAGAAGACTCTGAGAGCATGGGAGAACCTGTCTCGGAGGAACCCCTTCATTTATTTGCAGAGGAAAACAGAAATGAAGATTGAAATGAAAACGGAAAAGAAACAGGTGTTGTTGTTTGGGTTGGTGAGAGGCAGTGGCTGCATGGCGCCATCGACAACATTGAGACAAATACATCCGACATGAAATAAAGACTCCACACCACGCCTGTTCCCCTGCCTCTCTCTCTCTCTCTCTCTCTCTCTCTCTCTCTCTCTCTCTCTCTCTCTCTCTCTCTCCCCCTCTTTCTCCATGAGTCTCTCCCTTTCAATTTGTTAGGTCCTGACTCTCCAATTAAATATGTGCAAGTAAAAAAGAAACACCCACTCACCATTGAACGCAAACCAGCCAGCCAAAATGTGCACACACACACAACACACACACACACACACACACCACACACACACAACATGGACAGACAGACAGATGGAATGGGTGCAATGGACAGGACGGAACAGACGAACACACGGACAGACGGACGGACGGACTCACCACGTCGATGATCTGCAGCAGCGTGAGGCCGAGCTCCACCACGATGGGCGCGGAGTCGTTGAGGACGGGTCTCTCCAGGCGGTTGTAGTTGACCATCAGCTCTCTGTAGAGGCTTCCTCGTGGTACATGCCTCCATGACACCCTGGGAGGAGAGGAGGGGCAGAGAGACACAGACGACAGAGAGAGAAAAGAGAGGAGAGAGAAGAGAGAGATGGTGGTGATAGTAGGTGAGGACGATGATGATGCGTGATGACAGGAAAGTGACATTAAAGGATATGGCTCGGCATAACGGAGGTGGCCACTAAAATGACGTGGTTTTAAAGAAAAGTGTGGCAATCAATAGAGAGGTGGCATAAAGGAGCTGGCATAAAGGAGGTGAAATAAAGGAGGCTGAACATACATGATGGAGTGATGTAAAGGAGGCGGCTGTGTAAAAAGATGGTGAACACTATAGGGAGGTGGCATGAAAGGAGGTGCAACTAGAGGAGGGTGGCCACTACATGAGAGGACGCCATAAAGGAGCGTGGTGATACATAAGAGGTGACATAAAGGAGGTGCATACAGGAGGTGGCGTAGAGGAGAGGAGAGGGGGAAGGGATGTGTGGAGGAAATGTAAATTAATTGCAAATCCGATGAGGGATTAGAAGAGGGTGGGGTTAAAAGCAATTAAATATCACACAGCCGAAGACAAAGTGAAGAGCAATTTAACACACTCACTTTTGAAAGAGATCCTTTAAAATTAAATCTTGACAAATGAATCACGCCGCCACCGTCATGAGTGGGCCTGCGTTAATTAATGATGAAGGCATACGCATTACACACTCCGAATCCCTTTAGGAATAGCAATTAACATACAATGTGCTGAAAGAAGTTCAATATTAACACAGGGAGCCGTCATTATGTAAATGTTCACTTCCATTCTTGTCTCTCTTGTATTCATTAGGCCTCGCTTAGGGTTTACACAGAACGCCAGGCTATCACTGCTGTGAATATGAAATCACTTCCTCTCATCCTACGGTGAGTCCAGTGCAACGCAAAGGTAGATGTATTCGGTCTCTCCTCCATTCCCTTTGTGTCTCTCTTTTTCCTCTCTTATATTCTCTCTATTATTGTCTCTTCCTTGCTGCAGTGAACTCAATTCAATGAACACCGGCTTTGGGTGAAAGTAGGATAGAATCGGATCATGTAGAATTGAGATCCCGATATCCTTCAAAACTCTAAAACACTGAAACTGATTGATAGATCAGATGATGGCTCCACCCATGGTGCCGCCTCCCTCGTCCTCCTCCCACCTCCGTCACCCCTCTCAGGTCTCAGCAGACTCGCTCTCCCGTGACCCCCGCCCCGACACATCTCTGTGTTTACCGAGTGACAGGCGAGGCGTGTGTGTGTGTGTGTGTGTGCGTGTGTGTGTGTGTGTGTGTGTGTGTGTGTGTGTGTGCGTGTGTGTGTGTGTGCGCACGCGCGTGTGCGTGTGTGTGCAGCCCTGCCCAGCGCGGCCCAGAGCGGTTGACTACTCCGCCAAATGAGGCAAGAAACCAAACAGAGTGAGCTCTTGCATTGTTTATGTATGTGTGTGTGTGTGTGTGTGTGTGTGTCTGTGTCTGTGTGTAGTAAGTCAGTGGGCGTTGTGGTGGTGTGGTGGTGTGGTGGGGAGGTCCTGGAGAATCTGAAGTACTGCAGTGCAGAGTGTAACACACAGGCCACCCTGGGGACCTGTTCAAGCTCTCAGGCTCTTAAGGACATCAGGGACCTTCAGGGTCTGCTCACTGTTCCCGGGGTTCAAAACCCAAGCGTGGTGAAGCAGCTTTTCAGTTTTCATGCACGTCCACACCTCTGGAACAAACTTCCCAGAACATGCGACGTGGGCTTCAACACTTCACTTTATTCCTTTAAAATCAGGGCTCAAAACAGGTCTTTGCACCTCAGAGTTGAATTAAAAATGTATATCTGCATCCTATATGTTTTAGCACTATTCTATTTGACGTTTTTTTTCTTTTCCCCTCTATTTTACATTTCTCCCTTTCTTGTTTTCCCTTTGTGAAGCATGATGAATGGCCTTGTGTTTGAATGATGCTGTATAAATCTGCTTGCAATGTGTGAAATGCCCCCAGCCGGGCCCCACACACTCTTTACTTCTTCCCTTCAAGTGGTTCCAATCAGGTGCATTAGCCTTTAAATAGGCTTTAAACAAAACAGCTATTTTCCTTTTAGACCTAACCTTACTTTGCGTTCTGCCTTTGATTTGTATTAGGGATGCACCGATGCCGATACCAGTATCCAGTATCTGGTCCGATACTGTGCTCATGTACTCGTACTCGTTGAACTACTCAGATACAACCGCACCCGATACCACTTTGGCAACGCAACGTTAACCTTGTAATATTCTTAGCCGAGGAATATTGAAATAAAGAGATGCAACCGAGTTGGCGTTTATGTCTGTTTAATAGCAACTGCGCATGGTACCGAGTATCCGACTGATTACCTAATAATCCTGTCCCTAGTGTAATACACCACCTCACCTATAGGTGGCGCCTGGCGCATGCCTTGTATATTACAACCCTCATATCGGTTTGTAACATAAAAGTGCTCGTATCGGTATTCGGTATCGGCAGGTACCCAAAATGTAAGTACTTGTACTTGTACTTGGTCTGAAGAAAAGTGGTATCGGTGCATCCCTAGTTTGTATGCCAGGCAGGCACTGGTGCTTGTGAGCCTGCATACATTTTTCAAACAAAATTAGTAAATAAATAATCAATACACATTTTTTACTGCTTTATTTACTGTTTCTACATCGCCCTGAATAAAGCATTTCAGCGGATAGATTTAAAGGTCTGTTGCATGTCCTGAATCGGATTCTTCTTTCCTTCAACTCCAACTATTTAAAATCTCTACCAGACAGCACCGTTCTCCATCTAACTCCTTAAATCTCTATCTCTCCCTCTATCTCCTACCAGACAAGACAAATGGTTTTTCGACCCTCCTTAGGCCACTGACAGTGTAGGATGAAAAAAGCATCACAGCAAATGAAGAAGTAAAAGAATGTGATTGAAAACACAGATTCCTGTCTAATTGCCAAACGCAGCCGGACGACCCTATTCTGAAACAATACAAGCAATGGTAATATATGCAGTATATACGATTGCATAAAAGAACGCTGAGAAAGTTCTATACTCGTACATCTTTGAAATGTGCACTGAATAAAACATGCGCTAAAAAATAGTATAGTACAAGCAAAATAGCATGAGCAAATACAGCCCAAGAACCACGGCTCCAATAAAATAAAAGTTTAGGAGAGTTTCAAAAGTTTGAAGGAGCCTACCGACTGGAGGCATGTGTGCAGTGAGGGGAAGTGGTCATCGCAAAGATTTTCCTGTAAATAAATGTTTGTAAAGTCACTATCTACCCAAAGCAGCATGTTTGAAGGTAGAAAATGGGTGGTGGGTTGAAAATATCAAAGATGACAAATTCCTTACATGTAATAATGTGAAAGCACGACCTACACACGACCATAATGGCAGCAAATAAACACTATTGGACTCTGCTGGGACCACCATATCAATGGAATGTGTTCATTTTCATTTTCAGAGCCTTTGAAGAATTTTATTTAAATTATATGGCTTTCAATAACACCCAGCTACATGATCACTGTGAACATTGCCAGTGTGTTCATTTCCTTTCCACTGCCCGGATTTTAAACAGTGCAATTAAATCAAGGTTACTTGTATCGTAACCATATTTTACATTTAACTAAAACGTTGTTTGGTTGTAAGGAACACCGGAGTGAACTTGGCTGCAAAGCTTGAATGAAATGCTGTGTGACCTCAGAAAACAGTAGCTGGACGATAAATAAGAAACATCGATCAGTAGGTGAATTAGGAGTGCGATCCAACGTCCAGCACAGAGCCCAGACCGAAACGGAAACAACAGAAAGGACACTGAGATTTTGAAATAACAAATCAATGTCAGTGTATTCAGTCATCCTGCATTCTGCCCTAACTATAATCCATAAGCACCTTGCTACAGTACGGTGTACCGGACGGTGCTAGATGCTCGGGAGATGTAGCTGAGCGGCAGTTTCACCTAAAGGCCACCGTTCCTGTCCAAAGACAATGCAATGTCACTGAGAGACGCCTCAGTGTGCTGAGTCCAAGTCGATGGCTTCAAGGCTCTCAGACGTTCTCAGGCACTCAGAATGTTGCATTACGTCTGTTTCCTGAAGCACCCGGAACGACAAATTGTTGAGAAAAAACGAGAATCACATCTCAGAAAACATCCATCCATCCATCCAATTTCAGTCCGCTTATCCGGGTTTCGGGTCGCGGTGGCAGCCGGCTAAGCAGGGCCCCCCAGGCTTCCTTCTCCCCAGCCACACTCTCTAGTTCCTCCTGGGGGATCCCGAGGCGTTCCCAGGCCAGACGAGATATATAATCTCTCCAGCGGGTTCTGGGTCTGCCCCGGGTCTCCTCCCAGTTAGGACGTGCCCGGAAACCTCCAAAGGGAGGCGCCCGGGGGGCATCCTAATCAGATGCCCGAACCACCTCAGCTGACTCCTTTCGATGCGGAGGAGCAGCGGCTCTACTCCAAGCTCCCTCCGGATGTCTGAGCTCCTCACCCTATCTCTAAGGCTGAGCCCAGCCACCCTGCGGAGGAAACTCATTTCGGCCGCTTGTATCCGCGATCTCATTCTTTCGGTCACTACCCAAAGCTCGTGACCATAGGTGAGGGTTGGAACGTAGATGGACCAGTAAATCGAAAGCTTCGCCTTCCGGCTCAGCTCCCTCTTCACCACAACGGACCGGTACAGCGCCCGCATCACTGCAGACGCTGCACCGATCCGTCTGTCCATCTCCCCGCTCCATTTTGCCCTCACTCGTGAACAAGATCCCAGAGATACTTGAACTCCTTCGCTGGGGCAGCAACTCACTCCCAACCCGGAGGGAACACTCCACCGTTTTCCGGCAGAGAACCATGGCCTCAGACTTGGAGGTGCTGACTCTCATCCGACCGCTTCACACTCGGCTGCAAACCGCTCCAGTGCATGCTGGAGGTCACGGTCTGATGTAGCCAACAGAACCACATCATCTGCAAAGAGCAGAGATGCAATTCTGAGGTCCCCCAAACCGGACACTCTCCCTCACCTCGGCTGCCGCCTTGAGATTCTGTCCATGAAGATCACGAACAGAACCGGGTGACAAGGGGCAACCTTGGCGCGAGTCCAACACCCACTGAGAACAATGCTTGACTTTGTGCCGAGAATACCGGACGCAGCTCGCACTTTGTTCGTACAGGGACCGAATGGCACGTATCAACGGCCCCGGTACCCCATACTCCCGTAGTACCCCCCACATGATTCCCCGGGGGACACGGTCATAGGCCTTCTCCAAGTCCACAAAGCACATGTAGACTGGATGTGCAAACTCCCATGCGCCCCCCAACAACCCTGCGAGGGTAAAGAGCTGGGTCCACTGTTCCACGGCCAGGACGGAAACCGCATTGTTCCTCCTGGATCCGAGGTTCGACAATCGGCCGGAGCTCCTTTCCCAGAACATTCCCCACCGTATTATTTTCCTGTCGGCGTGTCAGAACACACGGTCAGGTGCAGCAGCAGCAGCAGCAGCACCACCACCGGTACATATAAGAGCGTCTTAAACCTGTCACAGCTGGCGAGACTGCTCTGACTCAACATAAAACATGTCACCTGTGTCTGTTGATCTGTCCGTCTGTCGGTTTGTCTGCCTTTGTTGTTCGTCTGATTTTTTTGTGTATGTCTGCCTGTGTATCTGTTGGTCTGTCTCTCTGTCCCCAGTCTGTTTGCCTGTTTCGAGCAACCTCTGGTATTTTTGAGCAACCTCTGGCACAATAATTTCCTTCGGGATCTTATCTTATGTTAGTTCTATCTTATCTTATCTTATCTGTCTGTCTGTCTGTCTGTCTGTCAGTCTTGTGTATCTGTTTGTCTGTCTCTCTGTCTGTCTGCCTTACTGGCTGCTTGTCTGTTGGTCTGCATGAATTAATTAATGGCATTAATTAATGAATTCATGAAATAACCAACAACGAATAAATAAATAGATGTGACAGACCAGCTGTGCGACACACACCATATTTAGATACACACACCATCTTACACACTAATCCTGGCCTCCTCCCCACCGTGACATGCTCCATATTGAGATTACAGAGTCTGGAGAGGTGACAGTTTGCTGAATGAACACAAGATACAAGAAAGGACACGTCAGAACACTATAAGGAAACATGTCCTCAATATCCCAACATATGTACTATTCATATTTAAGCACCTGAGCAGGGGTTTTTTTTCATTAATACAAGAAAAAAGCTCTCGGTTCTATTGGTTTATTCATTGCCTTTGATGAGAAATTGCTATGAATCGACTTGCTATGAAATGTAAGATTAGATATTGATTAGACATAGATATTGCTATGGACGTTCACTTAAGTATCTTGCGTGCACATCTAAATGCTATTTCCATATTGATCTCTAACTTTTAGTTCATAAAACCAGTAGTTGAATCCCAGGGAGATTGGAAGCAAATTGGAAGACACAGCACATTTATATAAATGATGATATTCCCTTTGTATCTAAGAATAAACCGTTAGAACCGTGCCTGTACACCTAAGGAATCCCAAACTATGAACAGCATCAATAAAACTCAAATGTAATGTTAATGTTGACATGATTAAACACTCCACGAGTGCTGGGCGAGTAATCGATCGCGATAGATCTGACAGCAGCGCCATGACGCACCGGAAATAAACGCGACAACAGCCAATCGGTCTGCGGTGTTTTGTCTCGACACGCCCATTCGCTACGATTGGCGATTGCCGCAGCCACAGCAACGTGACGACAGCCAATCGGCGTGCAGTGTTTTGGCTCGACACGCCCATTTATACCACGGCACGAGGCGTTGTCGACAAAAAGCGATTCACGAAGTCTATGATATGCAACTGGTTTGGTTACTTTAAAAAAACGACAAGGGCGTCTGCGTCTACATGTCGTCGGACGTGTCGACCAAGAGGGGAAACACGAGCAACCACCTGAGACGGTAGCGCCCCAGTGACTACACATGGGGCTGCGGAGCCAAGAAAGCCTTCAAGTAGCAGCGGGGCCCAAACAAGCATCCGTTGTCTCATTTGCTGCCATTTCCCGCATGAAAGACGTTCAAAAAGAAGCGCGGATATAAATAATGCAGGATCGTACTTCATTGCGAAACATATGATATTACAGTTGTTGTTTCGTTTGATGCGTTCCGTGCTCATACGCTGTCTCTCTGCAACAAACAATCATTTGGATCTGAAAATCTGATGTTTTAACGTTGGTGGGGCGAACGCTTGAGGTGTAATACATAAGGGATGTTACTAACTGAAGTGTGGATAAGTTGCATGTAAGTTAGTTTCTAATTAACGTGTTCAATTCTCATTCTGTTCAGCCCTTACCGTAGGAAGGCCTTTATTCACGCAGTAAATAACACATGTATGTATTTATCCTGCAAGTAACAGAAAATATCATCTATAATCTTGTTTTAATTAAATTGATGATGATTCATGTTTTAAAAAGTTGCAAGCAAGAGCCTTTTAGGGATGGGAGCGGTTCACTTGGTGGCCATATGTGTGCTGACTCAAACCTAAGTCTCCAGAGTGCTAACCTCCAGCACAGACCACAGCACCACCAAGATGCCTACTTTGGCATGGTCTCCGGGCGTATTTAACTACTAATTACCGTTCACAGGACATAAGAGAAGGCTTTTTACGGGACTTGAACCCAGGACTGCAGAGCTTAAGGTCAGAACTCTCCGCTGTGCCACCAAGAGAACACACTATGAAGCGGTCGGAGGTGGCATTTGACATTACACTTATGCTGCATTATTACGTTGGAAAAGGACAAGAGATTTCCATCGTGACTTGAACACATGACGTTGGAGTTGATAACAATGCACTCTCTCTACTGCACCATCAGGACATGACAATACAATTAACAGGACTTAGGGTTAGGGTTAGGGTGTCGACTTAAAAGTAGCACTTCTTGGTTGCACAGCGGATCGAGTTCTTACCTTCAGCTCTGCAGTCCTGGGTTCAAATCCCACCAGTCACGCTCCAAGCAGGACTTGAACTGACCACTGAAAACTCTAGCCGCTGTGCCACCGAGACACCACACTACTAAATTGTTAAGGAGAGTCCTATTATACAACTGTTGTAAATGCCCGACGGGCCAGATTAAACAACACAATGGGCTGTAGTTAGCCCACCTCTGATTTAACCACTTCGTATTTTGTACTTTATTTTATCTTAAAGTTGCACAGGGCATTTGAGCCACTTGTTTTACTATTTTTGTCTTCCTCGAAAAACATGTGAGATGTTTGCTGCCCAACTTTCAGTTTTATTTACATTTAAATAATTTGAAAGGTGTGTTTTATTAAGGCTATTACAGCATGTTTGCAGTGTTTTATATTTACATTATTTTTGTTAATAAACTGTTCTAAAGTTTAACTAATGAACCCTCTGGTGTCTTCTTCATTTGTCATAATCAGGATACTCTTCAAACTGGCAGCATTATCAAATTATATATTGTTATAAAACAATAGAAAAAAATCAATCGATCAATATGGGAAATAAAATCGTGATTAATTTTTTTGCCAGATCGCCCAGCCCTACACTCCACAGAATTCAGTGGGTCAGATCATTGTTTCATTGAGTAGTTCAATTAATGCATTGTGAGATAATTGTTAGTTATAAGTTCCCATCGATGGTCATTATGTTTGTTTATTTATCAGACATACACACACACACACACACAAACACACACACACACACACACACACACACACACACACACACACACACACACACACAACACACGATCACCCTTGAAGGGCATTATATCATGCTGGTTGGTGTGTAGTTGTGTGTTGCAGTGTGTGTGTGTGTGTTGCGGTGTGTGTGTGTGTGTGTGTGTGTGTGTGTGTGTGTGTGTGTGTGTGTGCACCTGTGTGTATGTGCGTGTGTGTGTCCCCGCATTCAAGGCTGTAACTCGATCAGCCACAAAAACACCCCATAAGACTATAAGCAGGCCACAGGCTATATGTTAAGCCTTTCCAAATCCACAAATGACATTTCAACTCTCACTCTCTTGATCTTACAAATTGAATGTTGCACTGTTAGGAAGTCCTTCAGAGCCAGATGATAGATATGACAAACATACATATTGGTATATTGTCTAATATTAGCATGTGTCCTGAGGCCTGCATGCATCACCGGTAGGCGTGCCCTGTGCCAGATGTGGCCGGAGCCTTAAAGAGGTCAGGGAGCTGGGGTGGAGGATGGGGGGGGGGAGAGGGGGGGGGGGGGGGGGGGGGAGGGGGGGGGGGGGGGGGGGGAGACACACAACGGGCAAATACTTTGAGCCCCCAATTCGTCCACTGAGAAACGTTCCGTGGTGTTTGGAGTGCAAAAATAAAGTGCGATTAAAATGCGTCAATTATTTTAACGCGTTATTTTTTCTGTAATTAATTAATCGTAATTAACATGTTAAAGTCCCGGCCCTAATATATATATATATATATATACTGTATATACGGGGCTATATTTTGTTCTTTCTCTCCTATTCGCTTGAAACTTTTCTTTATGCTCAAGTGTGTTATTTGCCTAGGGGAGGGGGGGGGAAATTAATTAAATTGATGATGATTCATGTTTTAAAAAGTTGCAAGCAAGAGCCCTTTAGGGATGGAAGCGGTTCACTTGGTGGCCATATGTGTGCTGACTCAAACCTAAGTCTCCAGAGTGCTAACCTCCAGCACAGACCACAGCACCACCAAGATGCCTACTTGGGCATGGTATTTAACTACTAATTACCGTTCACAGGACTTAGACATAAGAGAAGGCTTTTTACGGGATTTGAACCCAGGACTGCAGAGCTTAAGGTCAGAACTCTCCGCTGTGCCACCAAGAGAGCACACTATGAAGCGGTCCGAGGTGGCATTTGACATTACACTTATGCTGCATTATTACGTTGGAAAAGGACAAGGGATTTCCATCATGACTTGAACACATGACGTTGGAGTTGATAACAATGCACTCTCTCTACTGCACCATCAGGACATGACAATACAATTAACAGGACTTAGGGTTAGGGTTAGGGTGTTGACTTAAAAGTAGCACTTCTTGGTTGCACAGCGGATAGAGTTCTTACCTTCAGCTCTGCAGTCCTGGGGTCACACTCCAAGCAGGACTTGAACTGACCACCGAGAACTCTAGCCGCTGTGCCACCGAGACACCACACTACTAATTTGTTAAGGAGAGTCCTATTATACGACTGTTGTTAATGTAAATGCCCGACGGGCCAGATTAAACAACGCAATGGGCTGTATGTGGCCTGTGGGCTGTAGTTAGCCCACCTCTGATTTAACCACTTCGTATTTTGTACTTTATTTTATCTTAAAGTTGCACAGGGCATTTGAGCCACTTGTTTTACTATTTTTGTCTACCTGAGATGTTTGCTGCCCAACTTTCAGTTTTATTTACATTTAAATAATTTGAAAGGTGTGTTTTATTAAGGCTATTACAGCAAGTTTGCAGTGTTTTATATTTACATTATTTTTGTTAATAAACTGTTCTAAAGTTTAACTAATGAACCCTCTGGTGTCTTCTTCATTTGTCATAATCAGGATACTCTTCAAACTGGCAGCATTATCAAATTATATATTGTTATAAAACAATCGGAAAAAAAAAAAAAAATCGATCAATATGGGAAATATTAAAAATGTTTGCCAGATCGCCCAGCCCTACACTCCACAGAATTCAGTGGGTCAGATCATTGTTTCATTGAGTAGTTCAATTAATGCATTGTGAGATAATTGTTAGTTATAAGTTCCCATCGATGGTCATTATGTTTGTTTATTTATCAGACATACACACACACACACACACACACACACACACACACACACACGTGCTTCATGGGAAAATGTCCCTGAAAATAGTTTGAGGCATTTATATATCATCCTATTAGGGTGAAGATGTCCATAGTTATGACATGCTATGAGTCATGTGTGTGTGTGTGTGTGTGTGTGTGTGTGTGTGTGTGTGTGTGTGTGTGTGTGTGTGTGTGTGTGTGTGTGTGTGTGTGTGTTGTGTTGTGTGTGTGTGCATGTGTGTGTCTGTGTGCTGTGTGTTGTGTGTGTGTGTGCTGCATTCAAGGCTGTAACTCGATCAGCCACAAAAACACCCCATAAGACTATAAGCAGGCCACAGGCTATATGTTAAGCCTTTCCAAATCCACAAATGACATTTCAACTCTCACTCTCTTGATCTTACAAATTGAATGTTGCACTGTTAGGAAGTCCTTCAGAGCCAGATGATAGATATGACAAACATACATATTGGTATATTGTCTAATATTAGCATGTGTCCTGAGGCCTGCATGCATCACCGGTAGGCGTGCCCTGTGCCAGATGTGGCCGGAGCCTTAAAGAGGTCAGGGAGCTGGGGTGGAGGGGGGGGGGGGAGAGGGGGCCATTCCTCCCTCTCTATCTCCCTATCTCTCTCTCTCTCTCTCTCTCTCTCTCTCTCTCTCTCTCTCTCTCTCTCTCTCTTTATCTCTCTCTCTCTTTCTACCCCTTCTCTCTCTCCCTCTCTCTCCCTTTTCTCTCTCTCACCATCTCTCTCTCTCACACACACACACACACACACACACACACAGACTTTTACACTTTGGCACGCAGACCCAGTTCATGCTATTATTAGTTATTGTCCATCATCACCATCATAGGGTTTTTATAGCTGGAAATAATAATAATAATAATAATAATAATAATAATAATAATAATAATGTAACTCTAATCATTCCAATGTCACAAAAAAAATCTAATGTCACTCCAATCATTAATGTCATTCTAAGAAAACGGAACACTTGACTTTAGTAACCCCGGGAGCATAACACGTAATAATTGATGATGTCCACCACCTACCTTGGCCGTAGAATGTCACCCAGAGACACAATCCAACGAGTGGAGATCCAGTCCACCTGGGAGGCTGCATCGCGGTTCCCTACTGCGGACTGCAGACGCACAACTTGGAGAACAGTCCTGCAACTGTCCTGTTGGCAGTGGGTTGCTTGGCTTTGTCTCTCTCTCTCTCTCTCTCTCTCTCTCTCTCTCTCTCTTCATGTATCGGTGCCAGTGGCGCTCTATCTCTCCCCTTTTTATCTGTCGGTATCACTGGATAACGCACTGACCTTGTTCGGTGTCTGAACGGGAACGGAGGGTGTGCATTCTTTTACTTTTTGCTCCAATTATCCAGACTTTTTTGTTGTGTTTTTGTTTTATTTTACTTCGTCCTGTTGCACGAAACGAGCCCAAGCCCGTCTAGCGGGGCGCACGGCCGTCCGGTAGTCGGAAATACCCGTAAGACCATCAAAGAGAGTAGAGAGTTATAAAACACACGCAACAATCACTCGCGAAATCAAAAAAAACACACCTATCACAACCGCTTCCCTCTCCTCATCTCATGAGAGTTCGCGCGCCGCACCCGTACCACCCCCCCTATACATATCGCTCACCACAGCCATTGTAAAATATAGCCCGATCCTCCCAATCACCCGCCATTTATTAAAGGGGACGTACCACGCACTATGGCACTCCTCCCTCTTCTGCAGGAAGCACAGTTGAAACGTAAGACACTGAACACTGAGAACAATATCATGTGCAATATTACCTTTCAACATCATGTGCATTTTTCTCAATATCATGTGCAATATTAATATTACTACCCAACATCATGTGCAATACTCTCAATATCATGTGCAATATACTTCTCATACTACTCACTACTACTTCATCATCATGTGCAATATTCTCAATATCAAAGCAATCATGCCCTACACCACAACCCGACCCTCACCCATCCCCTGCTAACTGTCGCATTCTAATGGACGTGGTCGATCCTGTTAGGCGTAGACAGAGCGCAGCCAGCGGATCCCACAACGTAATGAGCGCCCAATTACCCTTGCCCCCAGACCACACCTAGCACGCCCGACGCACCGACTCTATGTCTTGCTCTCTCTCTCTCTCTCTCTCTCTCTCTCTCCCTGTCTCTCTCTCTCTCTCTCTCTCTCTCTCTTCATGTATCGGTGCCAGTGGCGCTCTATCTCTCCCCTTTTTATCTGTCTGTATCACTGGATAACGCACTGACCTTGTTCGGTGTCTGAACGGGAACGGAGGGTGTGCATTCTTTTACTTTTTGCTCCAATTATCCAGACTTTTTTGTTGTGTTTTTTGTTTTATTTTACTTCGTCCTGTTGCACGAAACAGACAAACAGCCTCAGCCGCGCATCAGCCAAACTAGAGCCTCTGCGCCGTGCGTCTGACGCATCACTAACACATCACTGACACTAAGTTGTACGAGTCGAGTGTGTATTGTTCGATTATCCGACGATTGTGCGTCCGATTGTGCGTCCGATTGTGCGTCTTGCGGGTCGCTGTCCTTGTTTGGTCCCTGAACGACGCGCGGTGCCGATCGCTGCGACGCGCCGAACGCCAAACGGATTACCTCGAATAAACCCCTGCGACACCCGCACCAGTATAGACACAACTAAGTCAAGTAAATATACATTGATACCATGCTGGTGCTGGGACAGACATTAATAAAAAAAAAAAGCCCACCTCATGTTAGAAACGATATGGAACGATATGGACTTACTGTACTTTCCACTTTTTCCCCCCAATCTGTGAACATCTGGGTACATTGAATGCCAATACTTTGGTTGGATGTGTCAGCCTCGATGACTTTTTCTTTATGGGGTTTGTTTTTTTTCTCACAATTTCAGCGACAACAACATCAGCATCACAGTGTTGTGTGTCAACGTGCATAGTTGCCATTCATTGCGGACGGATTTGTGGACTTTATATTTTCAGCTTAATTAAGTTCCAGTCATAATCTACCTCTGGAAGTACACTGTGTATCCAGTGTCAATCAGTTGATATTTGAATTATGCAGTATAATATAGTATAGTATAGTATAGTATAGAACAGTATAATGTTATATATATATATATACTATATATGCTATATATTATGTTATACATTCATGTTATTTTGCTTGACGGAACTCTTGTTAAGAGTAATCAGCATCATGTTTCCACTGATGTTTATGTTATTAATACTGTATAGCGTCTGCCAAATGCCCTAAATGTAAATGCAATGTATATGGCTGTGTGTGTTGTGTTACATAATTCACCATTCAGTGCTGCTACAGTGTGTAGGTCGCAGTCTAACACCCCCAGGGTGCAGAGGCAGCATGTGCATCTTGTAACGAGCGTGTATGTATGTGTGTGTGTGAGTTTGTGTGTGTGTTTGTGTATGTGGGCGTGCATGCATGCGTCTGTATACGTGTGTGTGTTTGCATATGTGTGCATATATGGATGCATGTGTGTGTGTGTGTGGGTTTGTGTATGCGTGTGTGCCTGCGTGCATGTGTATACTATAGTGTGTGTGTGTGTGTGTGTGTGTGTGTGTGTGTGTGTGTGTGTGTGTGTGTGTGTTTGCGTATGTATGTGTGTGGTACAGGGCACTCCTCATTGTGTGTCTCCCAGTTTTGCTTGCTTTACTCCACTCTGTACATTGACCTCTCTGCTCCCACTTTTGCTTTTCCTTTTGTCTCCTCACCCTCTCCTCTCCTTGCTTGAGGTGGTCTCTTTGAGTTTGTGTTTGTGTGCAAACCTGTGCAGACAGCAGGGGGCAGATGGGTCCCCCGACCTCCAACGGCAGCACCTATTGTGACAGTGTGGCTCTGGGAGTGCTTTGTCATCTGTCATCCGTCAGGACTTCATGTCACCGGCAGTTGACGGCGGCGAAGACGTCTGGGCCTCTCCCATGCAAACTGAAAGACACACTTCACACACATAGTGGATCTCCCTGCAAGAGGTGACAGACACCCACCGCCATCCTGGGTGGAAGCTCTCTCTTTGAAAGAATGTCGTCGTCATACGGGTCTGTCACACACACTAGACAGACATGCTGGTGTGTGTGTGTGTGTGTGTGTGTGTGTGTGTGTGTGTGTGTGTGTGTGTGTGTGTGTGCACATACTCAGTTGGATTTGTGCATTGCATTCAAATGCATTCCCAAGCTGGAATGCAATCATGTATAGCTTAGGTTTAGCCAGATACTTCACTACATTGCATTGTATCATCTGGGTTCCCCTCCATGTAAACTACTCAGTAGGAACACGTTTCTATGACACAGACAAGCCAGCTAATCATATTGGCAATATCCTGCTTTTCATTTGTATTCATTGGCATTTCTTTTCACTGCATACATTATTTATGACACAGACTTATCTTGCAAAATTTACTTTGAATTAGATTACTTCATAAACATGCATTATTTATGATATTATAATTTTATGATCCATTGCATTGTACGCATTGAGTTGGACAAACTCAGAGCATATAGCAGTCGGTATTATAAAGTTAACATTACGTCTTTATTTTTTTTTCTGGCTTGTTGTGAATTAGAGACTTTAATATGTATTGGCCCCACTTGACATCACAAGTGGGAGTGTCCACCCAGATGTATGGTGGATAGATCAGCCTACCAGTTGCTGCAGTCCACTGGGCAGGCTGGTAGGCTGATCTAGCCAGCATACTTCTAAGTGGACACTCCCACTTGTGATGCCAAGTGGGACCATTCCAACTGGTTTTTGAAACCGCTTGGAATGGCTAATCACACTCACACCTGCTGGTATAATATGTCTCCTTTAAAGTAAACCACTGCATGTATCTGTGGGGTGTGTGTGTACGGTGGCTGGTTTAAGAAGCCTCACCTAGTCAGGCTGATTAGGGTCTGGGGACTGGGTGAGGCTGCACACCTGTGGTGCATTGTCTCATAATCAATGCACCACAGGTTAAACCAGCCGTCGCCACACACACACTCAAGAAGTGCACTCACATTACCACTTGCCCTGCCTTCCAAACTCCACAATAAACCGATGTGATTGACATCTGCCTGTGTCCTGGCTGTTGGAGGAGCCCCAGAAAAGCCACTTTAGTGGAGTGTGTCCAGGGATGACTGCCAGTGTCCTTCCACATCTAATGAAAAGTTTCCCAAGCGTAGCAGGCCCAGTGAAATATTTAAAGGCAACTTCCAAGTTTCATCTCTACAGGGAGACTGCCAGATGTTGTCAGCGGCAACTGATGAAGCACAAGCAGGCACAGAGGTGGCGGTCACTCAGAAGAAGGCACTGTGTTTTATTCATTAAAAAGAGTAGTTTGGAAACCATGTGGTTTGTTTTCTGGCCACCACATCGGGGCTGGTTTTAGGTCACAGACGTCTGAATCTGGAGGAGGTGACTTAATCATTTTATACACAGTGTCCTACGGGGTCGTGCTAGTGCTAACACACGCGCACAGACACACACGCACGCACACACACACACACACACACACCACACACACGCATGCATGCACTCACGCACGCGCACACACACACGTCTGCTTGAGTCAGATCCAAAGCATTGAATAATGGAATAGCAGGATGAGATCAGACTTAGCAAGTGTGAGGGGGGGAGAGAAAAAAAGAAGTATGGATGCCCATTTAACACATCAAACTAAACACACACAATGTCCACCTGCCCCCCCCCTCCCCCCCCCCCTCCCCCCTAACCAGGCCACAGGAAAACACTGTGTGACGGTAGCAGATGAAATATGAACAAAAAAGCTTTAAAGCAAATGAGTTTGCCTTTGGCGCTTACTAAGGCAAAGGGTGACTAAGAATGAATAAGGATGCATTCATGTATCCAAATTAGAAGAAAAGTTTTACTTAAGATATTACATTTTAGCCTTTTTCTATGGCAACCCTAACCCTGGCTTTTCAGGTCCAAAGCATCCATTGATGGATGGTTTGCGCCATCTAGTGGTGAAACACTGCAGTTCATTGCATATCGGCTTCAGGGAAACAAACGGTCCAGCAGTGACTTCAGTTCATCTGTTGAAGTAAATAATCCTCACCGCCGAGACAAAACTGTGAAGATTTTCCTTTTTATTCTGATTGATGCGACATAACAGCAAACCAAACCAAACTGGACAATATGGAGAACGGAGTAGAAACTAGAACAGGTGACGGGTGTACAGGCAAAAGATTGTGCAGGCTTCTGGTTTGCTCAGGTGGACACGGGGACTGTATTTAAAGGATTACACACCACCGAAGACATACACACAGATATACAACTCATATAAAGGTATCATTTAAGCGTCTTATTGCTTTCTCTCTTATTCAATCACGCCGCAGACATGAGGTGTGTGGCGTGGTGTGGCGTGTCGTCGTGGTACACATGGGTAAGCCGGTCATTAGTAGTTGTTTGAGTTTTGCTGTGTTTTGTGTCGAGTTCCTTGAGATGCCTGTCAGTTTGGACATTCCTGATTCTGTGTGTATTTCTGTCCTGAGCCTAACATTTATTACCATGGGAGTCACCTGTGTCAGCATCAGCGTCCGCCTTAGCAGGGATTATAATGGCGTCCAATTTGCCTTCAAAATAACTGTTCGTCTTCAGGTCCGTCGTCGGGGTAAAGCAAAGGTCTCCGCAGTACGTCGAAGAGGGTCTCCCAAACCAAAATGTTGTCAAGTACCACGTTTACATGTTTAGGTCAACGCTTGTGTCAGGGTGTCGTCGCGTGGATCATTCATCTCAGTGATACATTTTTTCGAGGAGAAAGGAAGGGAGTGTTTGTGTGGGAGTGTCTGGTGTGTGAGGGAGCGTCGGGTGGCCAAGGTCAGCCTAAGTGTCCGACTCCCCCGTGTTGCTACCGTCTCCGACCTCTGACCTCTTGCTCTCGATTTAGCTCCTCCCATATTGACTCCCGCCCCTTCCCCCCCCATTCCCCCCTCCCCCCAGACCTAGGGTTGGGTCCGACTCAGAAAAATCAGGACGTGTGTGTGTGTGTTGTCTTTAATTCATTCCAATTTGTGTGAGTGTCTGTGGGTGTGTGTGTGTATGTGTGTGTGTGTGTTGCATTGCTCAAGTTGGTGTGCTGAAGTACAAGTAGAGGGCGGGCGTGAAGATGAGGACCGTCCCCAGGATGGAGACGGACAGAAAGACCCAGAGGAAGATCCGGTCCAGGACCTGGGCCACAAACTTCCAGTCTTGCACCACCTGGAGCCACACAGAGGACACAGTATGGGAGACACTGAGAGACAGAGAATCACTGGGAGGGAGAAGAATAGCTAATATGTTTTATTCGTTGTGTTTATTGTGTTTATTGTGTTTATTCTGTTATGTGCTTTTTTTAGAGCTCTCCTACTGCTTCATGATTGTCTCTACTACTGTTTGTGGTGATAGTGGCTGTTTGGTGGTAGTTGGGGCCAATTCTGCTTTGGCAATACAATTATGTAGTCATACTGAATAAAAAAGGAACATTTTCCAAATTAAATTGGGAGAGAGAGAGAGAGAGAGAGAGAGAGTGAGAGAGTGAGAGAAGGGGGAGAGAGTGTAAAACATGTAAAATTGGAAACGGCTCCACAAAACGATATATGAGCGAGTCTTGATGACACTAAGCCAGTAATGCGGAACTGTCCCAAAGTGTCCATTAGATTTTGCCTCACGGTGAAATGTGCAATCTCCTCCTCGCATTGGTGACATAATTTCTTCACACTGCTTCACCCCCCCCCCCCCAGGAACCACTCTGAACACACCTCCCTGATAAAGTGCTCCTTCTTGATGTGCCGGCTGATGTAGCGCACCGAGTTGGTGGCCTTCTCCAGCATGACCAGCCAGGCCAGGCTCTCCTCCTCCTTCCCCCCGTCCTGCGCCCTCTGCTGGGCCTCCAGACCCTGCATGCCCAGGCCTCCGCGGGGCTTCTGCTCCGGGTTCTGCAGCTCAAAGTCCGAGAAGTGGAACCTTCGACACAAACGGACGATATCGTGTTCTGTTTTTTGGATGTCGGCTATTGCAGGATTCAATGACTTCAATGACCGTCCCGCACTTCTGTGATTAATAAGGTTTGTCTTTATGTATTATGTATCTTCATCTGTTTGATGAACAGCAACATGCAAAGAGAGCCACAGTAGTAAATGATGTGATGATGCTGATGATGATGGTAGTAGTAAACACAGTAGTAAATGATGTGATGATGCTGATGATGGGTAGTAGTAAACACAGTAGTAAATGATGTGGTGATGCTGATGATGGTAGTAGTAAACACAGTAGTAAATGATGTGATGATGATGATGATGGTAGTAGTAAACACAGTAGTAAATGATGTGATGATGCTGATGATGGTAGTAGTAAACACAGTAGTAAACCACACATGATTATTTCACACTAAGCGAGCCGAGGCGATATGCAAACTGCTTAAAAATGTATACATATTATTCGCGGAGGTACATAGCCAATATACATTTACGTGATCATTTTATTGGTAACGTACAATAATTGTTGCTACATCTTTTCCATGTTTTGATCTTTAATCTTAAGGGTTAGTTGGGTTAGTAGGGTTAAGGTTAGGGATAGGTTAGGGCTAGGGTTAGGTTAGGGTTAGGGTTAGGGTTACGATTAGGTTAGCCCTAACCCAAACTTAACCCTAACCCTAACCCTAACCCAAACCCTAACAATAAACCAAACCTAACCCTAACCTTAACCCTAACCCTAACCCTAACCCTAATCCCCTATCCCTATCCTAACCCTTACCCTAACCTTAACTCTAACCCTAACCCTAATCCTAACCCTAACCTAACCCTAACCCTAACCCTAACCCTTACCTTAAACGTCACCGAGGGAGTTTATTACCAGTAACCGGGCGGGAACAGACCTGTCTGTGTGTCCCCGCATGCACAGCATCCGGGGAAGCCTCTGCAGGAAGAGGGTCTTCACCCAGGGGGCCATGGGGTGGTAGGTGGCCGAGGAGCGATGGTGCACGTTGATGACGAACACCGTGACGATGATGGAGAAGGTGACGAAGATCATGATGAAGAGGAGGTACTCCCCAATCAACGGAATGACCTGGAAATAGATGGAGGTTTGTGTCAAATGTTACTATGTTGCCCAGTATGCGTCTTTACACAAAGTGCGACATTTATGATATCGATAAATGATGATATGCTTTTTTATGCTTTTGAATTCAAGATAGATAAACAGTCTAACTGAGTATCATTCCATTGAAGTACTGTATATGGTAGTTTAAAGTGTGGTATTGGACTAACATTTGTTTTCCTTTCTCGTTGATGCTTCAAACCTCATATTTCAATGATTTTAAGGGAATATTGTCTTATTGGAATGCGTACATACGATATAATTGGGTATCATGATGAGTTGATTGTCTTCATTTCACAGCAATACAATGCTATTCAAGGATGATGAATGATGGAACTCAAAGTGAACAAAAGTCGCCGTTTGAACAAAAGCATGGTTCTTCCTACAATAACAAATGCGTAAAGCCTTATCTCTGACCCCCTCTACATTTTTTCATATTTTGTATGTAGCCATTACTATTTTTGTAATGTTTCTCATTCATGCTGCTCTTTTTTACTGTAAATACTGTAAATATTGTAAATATTCTGATCCCTCCCATTCTGATCCCTCCAATTTGTGTTATTTTTATTATTCTTTTGCACATTCCGCTAAGCATCGGCACTTTTCATTTCACTGCATATCCCGCGTGTATGTGACAAATAAACATCTTGACTCTTGAAGCAACATGTGATCCCGCATACACACAAACACACACACAGACCCAAACACACAGAGGGCTGGCGGTACCTTGGAGGAGGAGGGGATGATCTCCTCGATGACCAGCAGGAACACGGTGAGGGACACCAGCACGGAGGTGGACAGCGACAGCTTCTCGCCCTCGTCGGACGGCAGGTAGAATACCAGCACGGTGAGGAAGGACAGGCCCAGGCAGGGGATGATGAGGAAGAGTGTGTAGAAGAGGGGCAGTCGCTTCAGGATGAAGGAGTAGGTGACGAAGGGGTACCAGTAGACGCCGTCGCGCCGGCTGCCCTTGCGGCCCGTGGCGTTGAGGATCTCCCACTCGCCGTTGTCGAAGAAGTCATGGCGGTCCACGTAGTGGTCCACCAGCACCAGGTCCACCATGTTGCCGTCGTACGTCCACGAGCCGAACTTCATGGAGCAGTTCTGCCGGTCGAAGGGGAAGAAGGTGACGTCCATGGTGCACGAGGACTTGTAGCTGGCCGGCGGCTTCCAGGTGATGGTGCCATCGGAGCGCACGATGGCCTTGGTCATCAGGGAGCCCACGAAGCGACCGTCCGCGCTGGGAGGAGAGAGAAGAAGAAGAAGAAGAATAAGAAGAAGAAGGAGGAGGAGAGGGAGGAGGAGGAGGAGGAAGTGGAAGAGATTGAAAGCGACAACGCTTTCAATCTCTTGGACCGAGGATCCTTTCATGAACAATTCATGAAAGGCCCCAAAACAGAGCAGAAGGACTTGGCCATGTTGTGTCATGGCTCTTCTTCTTCACCTGAATAGATTCTGTCAAGCGCAGACTCTCATACGTTCTCCGGTCCATTCTGATGCATTCATAGGACACTCCTTAACTGTTACTCTGATTCACTATGATGCATTCCTATTGCTATTCCTATTCATCCTGGTTCATTGGGGTTCATGGGGTTGCCGTTAGGGTCAGAATATCGTAGATGACCGGGAATAGCGTCCATAAGAACAGGATGCAGGGTGAAAAAATAGAATATATAGTATAACACTGTATAAAAAAAATGTATAAAACAATTGTGACCCTCTAACCACATAAGCTGTGATGCAATGGGAAGCAGTGGTGTGTCAGTGTGTGTGTGTGTGTGTGTGTGTGTGTGTGTGTGTGTCTCACTTCTCGTAGAGAACGATGTCGGGTAGCCAGAGGTTCTCTGACGGCACCCTGATGGAGGAGACCCCCCCGTAGTCATCTGGGTTCCACCGCAGTTTCACATCCACCCACTCCTGAAACACACACACACGTACACACACGTACACACACGTACACACACGTACACACACACGAGAAGAGAGAGAGAGAGAGAGAGGGAGATGGTGGCGTGTGCAGTCGGCCACAAGACATAATAGTCAGTTAAAGCGCAGCCGTGCGTCCGCAGAGATACACGGGTAGACAGGTAAGATGGTGAGGAGGAGGAGGAGGAGGATGAGGAGGAGGAGGAGGCGGAGGTGCGTGTTCCTCCTCCTCCTCCTCCTTCTCCTCCTCTTCCTCCTCCTCCTCCATGGTGACGGTTATAGGTGCAGACAGCTGCTTGATGTCCCAGCTCCCAGCGGTAGGCACATGACGTGACAGGAGACATCTTGTGTTGACTGCTGCTCTTATCCGCTGCGACTCAAGCTAGCATGAAAAAAGGATTGTTATGTATATTTATACCCATGCTCTATATCAGGGACCGGCAATCTGCAGGTAGGGACCTGGCCACACATTATTTTAAATGATGTTTAAGTGCTGCTATATGATATGTATTGCCCGGCCTTTTGTAAGTATTTTATATTATTATATATTACATTTGATATTTGGGGATTCTTTCGTTTTTTAACCTATGGGTTTACACAGAACGCATTTTTTTATATATGTGTTTTAATCTGTATCCAGGTTTTAATGTACAGGAGCCACATGTCAATATTATATATATTGTATGTATTGTTGCATTTTTCAAATATCTTGTTTATACAATTCTATATGTAGTTTATACTAAACTTTATACATTTTATACATTTTGCTTATGTGAGAAAGAGAAATAGAAAGAGAGGGAGAGAGGGAGAGAGTGAGAAAGAGAGAGAGAGGGGGAGAGAGAGTAAGAGACAGAAATAGAAACAGAGAGAGAGAGATAGAGAGAGAGAGAGAGAGAGAGAGAGAGAGAGAGAGAGAGAGAGAGAGAGAGAGGGTGAGAGAGAGAGACTTGGCAGCGCCAGGGCCTGCGGTGGTGCTGGGGGAGTGAGCAAGGGGATTGGAGTAGAGCGCCCTGGAGGATGAATGTGAACAACGGGCTGTAAAGAACGGATGGGGAGACGGAAAAAATGGCGGACGGACAGGAATGGAGAGGGCTGATAAGGAGCGTAGAGCGGAAGAAGAAGAAGAAGAGGAAGATGATGACCCCGAGCCCCGAACCGCGTTCCCTCTCGTGTCTGACGGAGGGGTAATTAGCCGAAGAGGGGAGGACGAGGAGGAGGTGGGGTGTGAGGGATCGAGGGTTGAAGGCAGTAGCAAGTAGGGCACACGGGGGTGGAGGTAGAGAGACGAGATGGAATTTGAAAGTAGGGGGGGGGGGGGAGGGGGTAGAAAAAGGGCGTAAAAAGGAAACAGCTTTGTCTCTTGACCCGGACATAAAGCCAAGTTAGCGTTGTGGCGTGTGCACTGTAGCCAGAGTTTTTACTGTGTGTTTAGTTCAGTCTGTGTGTGTGTGTGTGTGTGTGTGTGTGTGTGTGTGTGTGTGTGTGTGTGTGTGTGTGTGCATAGCTACGTATCGCCTCTCTCTCCCCTCCCTTTTCTTTCTAAACATGTTTGGTGATCTCTCTCTCTCTCTCTCTCTCTCTCTATGTACGCAGGGGAACTGGTGCTTCGCGTAGCAACGCATCGAGGAGAGATGATCAGGCGACCAGTGAATCATCCAGTACAGAAAGCGATCACCAGAAGGAGGGGGAGAGAGAGAGAGAGAGAGAGAGAGAGAGAGAGAGAGAGGAGAGAGAGAGAGAGAGGAGAGAGAGAGAGAGAGGGAGATGGTGGCGTGTGCAGTCGGCCACAAGACATAATAGTCAGTTAAGCGCAGCGGCGTCCGCAGAGATACACGGGTAGACAGGTAAGATGGTGAGGAGGAGAGAGGAGGAGGATGAGGAGGAGGAGGCGGAGGGCGTGTTCCTCTCCTCCTCCTCCTCCTCCTCCTTTCCCCTCTTTTCTCCTCCTCCATGGTGACGTTATAGGTGCAGACAGCTGCTTGATGTCCCAGCTCCCAGCGGTAGGCACATGACGTGACAGGAGACATCTTGTGTTGACTGCTGCTCTATCCGCTGCGACTCAAGCTAGCATGAAAAAAGGATTGGTTTGTATTTATACCCATGCTCTATATCAGGGACCGGCAATCTGCAGGTAGGGACTGCCCACACATTTTTTAGATGAGTTTAAGTGCTGCTATATGATATGTATTGCCCGGCCTTTTGTAAGTATTTTATATTTATATATTACATTTGATATTTGGGGATTCCTTTCGTTTTTTAACCTATGGGTTACACAGAACGCATTTTTTATTATGTGTTTTATCTGTATCCAGGTTTTAATGTAAAGGAGCCACATGTCAATATTATATATATTGTATGTATTGTTGCATTTTTCAAATATCTTGTTTATACAATTCTATATGTAGTTTATACTAAACTTTATACATTTATACATTTTGCTTATGTGAGAAAGAGAATAGAAGAGAGGGAGAGAGGGAGAGAGAAAGAGAGAGAGAGGGGGAAGAGAAGAGAGATGAGACAGAAATGAGAGAGAGAGAGAGAGAGAGAGAGAGAGAGAGAGAGAGAGAGAGAGGGAGAGAGAGAGAGACTTGGCAGCGCAGGGCCTGCGGTGGTGCTGGGGGAGTGAGCAAGGGATTGGAGTAGAGCGCCCTGGAGGATGAATGTGAACAACGGGCTGTAAAGAACGGATGGGGAGACGGAAAAAAATGGCGGACGGACAGGAATGGAGAGGGGCTGATAAGGAGCGGAAGAGCGGAAGAAAGAAGAAGAAGAGAGGAAGATGATGACCCCGAGCCCCGAACCGCGTTCCCTCTCGTGTCTGACGGAGGGGTAATTAGCCGAAGAGGGGAGGACGAGGAGAGGTGGGGTGTGAGGGGATCGAGGGTTGAAGGCAGTAGCAAGTAGGGCACACGGGGGTGGAGGTAGAGAGATGAGATGGAATTTGAAAGTAGGGGGGGGGGGAGGGAAAGGGCGTAAAAAAGGAAACAGCTTTGTCTCTTGACCCGGACATAAAGCCAAGTTAGCGTTGTGGCGTGTGCACTGTAGCCAGAGTTTTTACTGTGTGTTTAGTTCAGTCTGTGTGTGTGTGTGTGCGTGCGTGTGTGTGTGTGTGTGTGTGTGTGTGCGTGTGTGTGTGTGTGTGTGTGTCAATAGCTACGTATCGCCTCTCTCTCCCTCCTTTTCTTCTCTA